>NJDD01000410.1:13549-43184 GCA_002245505.1 Calephelis nemesis
TGAGATTAGTTTGACCACGTTTGAATTCATTAAACCAGTTGTAAACTGTGGCACGAGATGGGGCTTCATCGTGAAAAGCCAATTGAAGTCTATCATAACTTTCTTATTGACTTATATGACAACGAAAGTCATAAAAAATCATTGCACGAAAATTTTATCGGCTTAAATTCATTCTGACGTGCACAGACCATTTTCAATTTGCCGCCAAATCGTAAAACAAATGACAAATGAATGAAATGTATATTCAATATTATTGGTAAAGAGTTTTATTTTCAAAATTTAAACTTATTTTTTTAATATAATGCTTTTAAGTTGCCAGTTCTAAAAACTTTTAGTTTGGCCCTCGTATTAATACTATACATATTGAACTTGGTAACATTGTTTTATGTAAACTAATCTAATAAATACTTATTTTAATGAAATATTAACAAATTTTAAGTAGGTAAAAGCTTCTTGAATATCTATTAACATTAATTTTTATCATGCCTTAAATCACAGATCAAGTAGTTTTAATCAATAAAGTATCCTTATTCATATATACGATTATAACATCAATTGTAACAAAAATATTTTTATACTACATACTTTATTAGATGTAGGTTCATAGTTTTCTTATAATAACAGCTTTAAAATTAGAAAAGTTTTTGAATAATTACTATAGCTAAATCACAAATCAATTACTCTAATATACCTAAAATGGTAGAACAATTATTAAATTATTATTTATACAACATTGCAAGAAAATATATCTAAAATATATGAATATTAAGCTGGTTGTACTATCTATTTTTATTTATATAATATAAATCTAGACATATTGAACTGCAAAAACTTTTAACTTAATAATTTACAGGCTATTTTTATTAATTATCACATCAGGAATCACAGAATCGTTTCTTTTTGTCGTTACGGGCAGAAAATCAGGACAGTGATTACCATCGCCTCTGTTATAATTTATCTTACACTAGTAATAAAATGTGTCAGTTTTTGAGTTTTTCAAGGAAATGCCCAACTATTATTTCAGAATTTATAAGTTGCTTCTGACAGTGGATTATAAATTCGTCAGTAAACTTAGAAAGTCGTTTACGTATTTTTTTTCTTGCCTAGCTTTAATATTATATAAATTAGCGTCCTGATGTAAAATGTTGAGAAGTTTTAGAATGTTTGGTTTTTTTTTTGCCTACCGTTTTATTTAATTTATTATGCCACCCCTCAACAAAAAAATATTAATACGGTGGCGATTTCCAAAACTGCACCAAACTTTAATAAAATCATCACGAAGCTTTTGGTGGGACGAACGGGAATAAAATTTTAATATTTTATTAATTTCCCGTGGGACGGATCACCAGTGGGACGAAGCTTGGTCGGACGAACGGGAACAACCCAAAATTTGTTAGTTAAAAGACGAATATCGCGTATATGCATACAATAAACATACCACCTTGTTGGCCGAAGAGTTACTTGGCTAACCGCGAGCCTTGGGCTTTAATGCCGAAGGGTATTCCCGAGGGATGAATACGTGCATGTCTGCATTTCTGTGTGTGTGTGCGCGCGTGTGTGTGCGTGTGTGTGTGTTTATTAAACTTATTGTGATATCTATTAAATTACATTTATATATTAGTAATGTTGACTTAACTATAACATTTTTCTATAATATTTAATTTGTGTATAGATTCAATTTGTGTAACTTGTGATACTTATACCTGTGATATTTATACAGTCAAATTGGTAAACTCCTCCTTTTCAAAGTCGGTAAAAATAATTGTGAAAATGTACAAATACCTACACGTATTTTTATAATATTGCACAGTTTCCATCTTTGAAATTAGTTCAACCACAGATATAAAACTTTACTTCTAATGATATGAAATAAGAAATAATATTGTATACAGTACTTTCTATGTCCGTTTATTAAAAGCTCAACCATAGTCATGGCGCCAACAAAAGCTTTAAATAAGTATCTTCACGCCCATATCCCCGAAGGGGTAGGCAGAGGTACAACCAGGGCACCCACGACTAGCCGAAGACACTAAGTCCCACAATGTGATAGGTAGCCAGCCTATCGCCAACCGGGCACATTTCCAATATCGACCAACATTTTGTAATTAGAAAATGGGAAAGATCCAATTATCTTTTTGTTGGCCGACCCAGGATTCGAACCCGGGACCTCATGCAGTCAAGTCCAACATCCGGACCGCTAGACCACAGAGGCGACAGGGGCTTTAAACACGGCAAAATAAATAGTAGCTAGTTTCTTAAAATGTAAAGTATCTTCAAGCCCATAAGCGAAGCGATATGCAGAGGCAAAACCTAGGCACCCACGACCAGCCGAAGACACTAAGTCCCACAATGTGATAGGTGGCAAGTCTATCGCCAACCGGACACATATCCAATCCCGGGCAACGTTACTTTTATTAGAAAATTGAAAATAAACATTTTCCACTTTTTTTGCCCGACCCGGGGATCGAACCCGGGACCTCAAGAAGTCAAGCCCGACGTCGGACCGCTAGACCATAGAAGTATAAGTTTACAATTACTCGATAACTTACTTACAAACACCAGGTTGACCCAATTCCAACGCACTAAAGTTTTCAAAATGTAAAACGAAATATAATAAAAAGACGTAACGAAGAATCATGTTGTAATTCGCAAAATGACGTACAAAGTATCAATTACAAAGCTCCCACAGTATGCGACAACCCTTATCACTTCCGGCACAAACAAACCAATATATTGTTTTTAAACACATTTAAATAGCGCACGATCGCCGCTAACCGATGTTTGAATATAACTGTACAGTCTGAAGCTACCCTATAATAAAAAATTAACGATCGCAACAACTACAGGATGTTCTACGTTTTGAATATAAAATTCCATGCGATTTATGTTTGATTTACTACTTGTCTTTGTTTGATCCGCCTATGTATAAAGTTCAATGTTGTTTAATTTATAAATTAAGATTTTGCAATATGAAGTTGTTATATTACCACAGAGCAATGTTCTCAGAGTAAGAATTAAATTTCAATTGTTTTTTTACTTATTAGCATTACGGCCTCTGTGGTCTAGCGGTTCAGTTGTTGGACTTGACTGCATGAGGACCCGGGTTCAAATCCCGGGACCGGTAGCAAATTGAAAATTTGGATTTTCTATTTTCTAATAAAAAAAAAAGTTGCTAGAGAAAAGTTGCCCGGTTGGCGATAGGCTTGCCACACATTGTGGGACTTAGTGTCTTCGGCTAGTCGTGGGTGCCCTGGTTGTGCCTCTGCCTACCTCTTCGGGGATATGGGCGTGAAGATACTTTTTTTTTAAGTAATATTTTTTTTTCTTTGATGCAACTTAATGTGGTTTTAGAGCACAATAGGATCCGATTGGTCGTGTCGTGTGTCAAATCTGGTCGGTGTAAAGTTTGTCGGACATATAGTTTTATATGAAGGACTATGAAATGAATACATTGCATTAAACTTTTAAAATTAGTAGCTATACTTCTTTGATACTACATATTAAATGACGTGTCTGTTAAAATTTAATCTGTTTTCCTGAACAATGATATTGTGCTTAACGTCAGTAGTTTATAGACATCCGGTAAATGTATAGACAACATGGCCACGGGCACGACCCGCATTAGATGGAAATAATCGGTGCACGCCTTGAACTTGAAGAAATTTGAATAGGTATAACAGTTAAGGATGAAAGAAGATATTCCCGCTTCCACTGGACCATCTCAACGAAATATGACATCGATCGATTACCTCTGTGCCTCTGTTGCCTCTGTGGTCTGTCGGTCCAAAATAGACTAGACTCCATGAGGTCCCGGGTTCCAGTCTCAGGTCGGACAATAAAGACAAAATGTGAAGATTTCAATTTTCTAATCAAAAATGACGTTGCCCCGGATTGGAAATGTGCCCGGTTGAGGATAGGCTTGCCTTCTATCACACTGTGGGACTAAGCGCTTTCGGCTAATCATGGGTCAGTAGATGCTGGCGTGAAGATACTTTTTCATATGGTATTGAAGCTCATTTCTTTATAGCCAATTGCACGCGTGGGCAAAACTTAGCAATGCACCAGTAGTTTAATATCTGCAGCAAGCTTTCTCTCTTAACATCGGCAGAACCACCTTGCTGGTCAACATCTTTTCCCAGTATTGGTCCGGACTACTTTGCAGAATAGACCATCTGCCTTCCTGCCAGGCAGCTCGTAATAGGCGAGCATAGGCCTACCGAAAGTTAGCACCGAAACATCTTACCAGCTGGTAGAGTTTCGCAGCGCGGATTGGTAATACTGCCTTACATGTTCCTGCCGCCATAACATCATCGCTTGCCGTTGACATGTTCCGGTTCGGATGGTAAGATAGTCGGTAAAGTTACTTTTGCTCGAAACCTAACATCCTGACATCAGGTTGACAACGCACCGTTACCACCTTTAATGTCTCCAGGCAGCGTGAATTTCTTACCATCAGGAAATCCATCTGCTTATTTGCCTTCCAATATCATAAAAAATAAACATGAATTCTATGTCGCGTGTTATCTCTTCACAACTTTCTCTATATCTATCTAGATTCTAATCCAAGTAACGCTATTAGCCCAGTCTAAAATTGGTAACAAATTTAGGGTTCGCGAAATCTGTCACCATAAAATTGAACGCCCGACATGAATTCAAAATGGCCGATTGTTCATATCTCATTGGTATTCTGCGCATAGTGTCCCAAATTGATGGTCCATAATCGAGGATTTACTTTGACATTTATAACACACATTTGTATAAAAACATTAGTATACGGTCATTCATTAATTATGTCACACAGATTTATTTGACCCTTCCATTTTCGTACTGGCTTTGTTCTATAAAACCAACTAGCACATGACTCTCCTTTGTATGAGACAACCATGGTCTTTAGACAACATAGATAATGTATGTCGCTACATAGTTGGCGAGGTATTATGCAAGTTTACTGGCTACCCAACTCTCTAGATAGGAACATGACATTGTCAATTTGGATGTCCAGCCGGATTAGTTGCATCTGGGCTCTCTTTTTATGATATTGGAAGGCAAACAAGCAGACGGATTTCCACTGAGCATCTTCTTCGACATTACAATCTAATCTATAGAACTAATGAGTAATTCTAATTTCTCTTAATCTTCTAAGCTACAGTCTCTAAGTATAAGTCCATCAACTTTTACTTAGAGTCTCTAAACTTAAGTTCCATTGGTACCTTACATTGTCACTTGATTTTGGCACTAGCACTTTGTGAATCTATACAACACTACGTTCATATGGCCCGCTCTGTTTGTAAAGGAAATCTTAAAATGTTGTTTTTTCTAGTTTCCTGGACTTCCACTAATAACTTTGGACCAGAACTAGCCAAATCGGTTCAGCTGATCTCAAGTTTTAGCGGGACTACCAAACAGCAATTGATTTTTATATGTTTTGCAATTAATATTTTTGCTGCTGTTTATAATTTTGAAAGTAATTTACATTTTTACGGCTGTTTAGCAATTTTTATTAATAATATATGTTTAACAATTTTTATTAAATCACTACATATCAGCATAGTTTAAAACAAAGTCGCGTTCTCTGTCCCTATGTCTCTTTGTATGCTAATAAACTACGCAACGGATTTTGATGCAGTTTTTTTAGTAGGTAGATAAATAGTTTAAAGAGGAAGATTTATATGTATATTTTATAATTGCGAAGTCGGGGCGGGCCGCTAGTAATTGATAAAAGCTCTTGAAATTTTCATCAACCTGTATATGAAGCTCGTTATCAACTTCATTAATATAATTAACTATATACGCAACGTCCTTTGATAATACAGAGCCTATTGAAGTGATTCGTTAGGTCAAACGCTAGCTTAATGATTAGTAAAAACGAATTAGCTATCGTTAAAGTAATGAGCCAAATAACTACCACTTGGTGAGTGATGCTGGTGACTAATGTTAATATCTAGCAGCTAGGATTTTACCTGAAGTTACATCTGAGCATATCCCCCGTTTTGGTCCGGTCTCTTAAGTAAAATAGACTATTACTTACTACAAGTACCAGGCGGCTAGGACGCGAGCAAAGGTTGCATGAATTCAACCAATAATCTTAAAATTCAAAATGTTCAATGAACCCTTGACAAAATCTTTATGTTAGCTAAAAACAAGAACACATTTAGATCATATTAGCTCTCGAACTAAAAAATTGCTTTGAAATCGGTCTATCCGTTCAAAAGCTTGTACTAGGGAGTTAAAAAGATGAAGTGGTAGAACGCTGTGCAGCAACTTGCTCGGGTCTACTGCCTTACCTGTGCTTGTAACATCATGTCTAAGTTCGTAAGGTAGGGTAGCCGATAGACCTGTACAATAGGCTTATCTCGTCCACATATGATAATATATATTGTACTTAATTAGGCCACGGCTGTCTGTTACCATCTTTCATTCATTTCATTTCATCATCAAAAGAAAAAAGTATTAGGCAATATTTTTCATAATATAGGAAGCCAACCTTCGCAATCGTGAAGATGGAGAGACCAGGTCCTATGCCAATGTGGTTTTGACGTAATGACGGAATATACAAACCTACACAAATTAATGATGTGACTAAGTATTTGCAAATCAACATTATTATGCACCAAAATGTCCTTGGTCTCGCCAGAGGATGCGTTAGATAGGAACATTATTATTTCCGGCTACACGCTTTACTGAAATCCAAATATTGTTCATGATTATCAAAAACTCATTTAATACTTACTTACTGTATTACATATTACTACGATTTTTTTAAAAAAAAATTTGCACCACACAGGATTTGAACCTGTCTTGAGCCGACGAACTATTGAAGATTCAAAGCCTGTAGCGAAATTTTGAAGTGAAAATTTCTTTAGCGGCGATGCGCCCTTTCTTGGAATGAATAAATAACAAAGAGGGTGATGGTGCGGTGACAACCTGAGGCTGAGGTGTATAACCTCTTGCATTAGTATACCAGTTCTCCTACTATCTAAACACTACAATTATATACAAAGTTATAATAAAAAAGTGAGTGGAACTAGCCCTTGAAGGGTAGAAGCAAGTATAGATTAGGTATTTTAAGCATATTGTGAGAAACAAGTAATATTTGACTAGATGTTAAAAATACCAATATAGGTATATTAACCACCAAAAATATCTTGTCACCATCAAAAATGACTTGGTTTTCATTATATGTGTGTAATGTAGAAAGTTATATTTTCGATTTTTGGATATGTGCTATATCTCAAAATCTCATAATTTTATAAGATTGAGGATTTTGGAGCTTCTATCTTTTAAACTCATAAGTTGAAACTCTAAAACATACGGGTTTTGGGAATCTTACCGTCATCTTTTAAGAACTACCCACAGATGTAACAAATGTATAGGTTTGATTAAAAAAATAGATTCAGTTTCATGTTTGTGAAGCGGCATACCTTATTTTTTTTTTATATTTTTGTTTGATACTTCTAACCTAACCCAAGAAGTTTCAATTACATAGTTTTAGCAACTTGGGAATAAATTAGTTACGATATCTAGAAAGGCTACTGGCACTATCCTGAGTTAAGTATTTAATTATAAGTTAGCTTCTAACTAGAAAAAAGAAAATAAAAAGTGATTTACCCCGTAAAATCACTTTGTATTTAGTAAGGAAAAAAGAAAAAAAAACGTTTATTGACGGACTAAAATTTACCACACATTGGTGGTGATGCTATCCACAAACTAAACTTATTTTAGAAGCATGCTATCTTTTACAAAGCAATTATTTTCTTTTTTTCAAGACATGTCAGATTAGTTTGGACATATCAAATTGTAATGTTATTCGAGTGATATATTAAACAAGTAATTGACAGCACTAAACATATTTTGTCTCTTTCTACTTCTAACTTTTATTGAAAGAAGATAGCGATAAATTAAAATTAGTTTAGTGAGTGCGCAACAAAATTACGACCGTTATTAAAAAAACAACTAAAAATTTATTTTCTATTCTTACCACTCGGCAACCCTAAAAATATATTTTAACATTATGAAATTACTAATTATGTTGTACTACTACTGATATAATTTATGCATATTATAAAATTGTATATTTATGACACGTTCAAGACTAATGTCGAATTCCTAAACTTCAAATAGCAGTTATGTAATAAATTGCGAAGAAGGTGAAGTATGACCATAAATTCCAGATTTTAAACGAATTTATAGCCTTCAAAAATATTATTCTTCATTTCTAAAGCTAGCAGAAATTAAATAGTTACTTTCATATTAAAACATATATTTAAAATGAGATCATTTTTCGTTTTTCACCCATTTGACAAGACATGTTTTTATTAACCGAGTTCAAAAGAAACGAGAAGGTATATTTTTTTATGTATGTACACCGATTTCTCCGTGGTTTCTGAACCGATTTACTTTTTTTTTTGATGCGGAATAGTTTCGGATTGGTCCATAAAAGTTTTATGGACATTTTTTACCTATTTTCACCTCTGCCGACGATTTTTCTTATTGAATTTAAACATATGAGCAATAAACTAAAAAGTATTAAATAGAAATAACTACGTTACTTAAAATCGTCTTCAAAACTTAAAAGTAAAAAATAATAAAGAGTAAATATTAATTGTATACTACCTATTACTTAAATGTGCTATTTACTAATAGGTTTGAAGTCGGTGCCATTCCAATTTAAGACTCACTTATAAAATAATTGAAAGTAAAAAATTATTTATATTAAAAAAATATAGGTAGTACATAATTAATTATAAATCTTTATTATTTTTTACTTCAAAGTTTAAAAGTCGGTTTTAAGTAACGTAGTTATTTTTATATTTTTACTAGTTTCTACTTGCGGCTTCGCTCGCATCATAAATATATTTTTTGTGAATTGTAGCCTATGTGTTATATGTATAAATTATGTTTATGCAAAATTTTAGTAGTTTTATGTAAAAGAGTAACAAACATCTGTCTTGTTCTCGAAAACTTTGGAATTAATAATATTAGTAGGATAAATAAAATCATCTAACATATTAGCTAAGGAAAATCTAACACAAATATGCATACTTGCAGTTATGCAATTGTTATTTTAATTTAATCAATTTAATTGTAATTAGCACAATGTTGACATAACAATGGAAAAGTTACAAGTAAATAGGTGATAACGTTATAGGCAGAGATCCTGAACGGCCAGACCGTCCACATTTTACAAATGTTCAAATTTTATCAACGCAACCTCCCAAGTTCTAATATACATACGAACACTAAATCTATCAAGTTAGTCATAATGACTTTGACAGTCAACAAATTCACTTCTTTCAAGTACTAACTGACTTTCGTGAAATCACATAGCTTATCTTTTTGTTTGGTACTTACATTGAATTAGTTTAAGAAATTACATCAAAGGTTGTGTCAAGAAATAGCCCTAACCCTACATCTTTAAATTTTATAAATAAAACGTTTCTACTTTGTTAGTCCTATATTTATTTGGACAGTACCCACAGATTAGTCCAAAGCTTCTGATTAAACAACCAGAAAGAGGAAAGAAGTAATACTCAGACTGAACTTTTCCCCATGTTTTTCCGGGTCTGCTGAAGGGCATAGACCATCTTCCTCTGTTTGAAATGTAGGTTAGTACAAACAAGATCAGTGGTAGTAGAATGCTATGCAAAAACGTGCCCGTGCAAGGATGGTGGATCCTAAATTTCTTCCTGAAGTTTATTGTGATAAAATAGCAAATAAAGCGCTGTGTGACTTCTAATAATACGTACAAAGTTTTACACTTGTCGTAGCACTATAGCGCTGGCCATGAAATGTTGCATTATACGAATCTGACGTCTTACTAAACTGACGCGAGTTTAGAAGTGTTTGCCAAAGAAATATACCAAATAAAGAAGGTATACCAAAGAAAGTGCGCAACGCCGCTGAAGAAGTTTTCACTTCAAAAATGGCGGATCAAATTGAATAAAGCCACAACAAAACATATTAATTTTACGAACAAAAACGTAAATGGACCTACAATATTCAGCTCCTTGTATATAATGTACCCTGGTATATAAGGAATTATGGCCTCCATTGGGACTTCCAAGTGGAGTTAGACTACAAAAAAAGTGCAGAAAGCAGCATAAAGCACGTCTCTGACTGCGGTCGTACATGTTGATGGACTTAGGGAGTGTAGCTTAGAAGATTAAGTGAAATTAGAATTACTCTTGGAAGTCTATATACGAGTTTTGGCTTTATCGAAGATTGTCGAAGTTTTTTCATAGTTGTTGAATTTCATGTTTATGTTGAGTGAAATTAGACAATTTTGGTAGGATTTTGTACAATTTTGTTCTTTAACTGAACAGATAATATAATCACGAAGAAATTAACGTATCGTGTGTTTCCTCGTTACCGCCAAATCGCACTATATGAGCTTGAGTAATAAGGCCGCCGCTTTACCCAAGACCCTAACATAACTTACTGACGATATGTGACTAAATACAATCGAATCCCGATTTTGGTAAATTTGATGCAAATTTCTACTTGGTTAATAGCAAAATGCAAACGCGAATGCCAAAAGCTAAAGAAAGAAAGAAATAATTCTATATACTAGCTTATGGAAGACAAAATAAAACTGTTATAAGGTTGGGGTTACATAATATATCTGCTTATTATTCCGCCAGAAATTTTCCCGATCGTTCAGTACATAAAAAAATATTTCATTCTTTTATGTATTTCTACAAGCGAAATGATATTAAGATTTTCCTGTACGTAAAAAAATATTTATTTTAGTATCTAATAAAATATTTCATGATTTATGTATTTTTAGTGACGAAATGATATAAATATTTATTTTTCGTAAAAAATATCAGAATGTTATCTCAAAACAAAATTTGTATAATACAAAAAAACAAAAATGGATACTACTTTTTCATAACATTCGACAAAATGTACGGCACATATACTACACACACAAATTTGAACAAATTTGAAATTACACAAATTGATCTAACCCCAAAATAAGCTATTTACATATTTGCGTTATAGGTGCAGAATCGGAAATACAGTCATTCATGTTCATCACTTAAATGGCGTGTCGGGAATCGAACCAGAGCCTCTCGGTTAGTTATTGGAGTCAAGCGGTAGAGCTAGCCCCTCGTCTAACGAGGCTGTCAATTACAGTCCAAGTACAATTACTTCAGCTGTACATCTAATTTTTGTATACCTAATTCCTCGTGTTGGTCTGGACTCCTTTGCAGAATAAAGAGAGCCTACCTGCCAGGCCAAGCGGCTCGTAAAAGGCGAGCATAGGGTTACCATTACTATAACTGTGACATCTGACAAGGTGTTAGAGTTTCGCAGGGATTTGTCCGGATTGGTATCACCACCTCACCTATTCTTGCTGCCATAATGTCAGTACTTGCCATTGACGTGTTCCAGTTCGGAAAATAAGGTAACAGTTAAACTTACTTTTGCTCGAGGCCTAACATCCCGGCTTTTTGACACGGAGACATATGATCTATTCTGCAAAGAAGCCCGGACAAACACAAGGAAAAGCTGTTTGAAAGCTATCGTGAGATGGTTCCTTGCAACATTACGTTACATTACACTATACATTATATTATATTACATATATAGGTTTTATCGGTTATTGATTTTTTTTTAATTTTAGGATTATGTTAGACAATTGAAAAAGAAATATTTCTTTCGTTACCCGACCCTGGGATCGAAGCCGGAACCTTATGAAATCAAGTCCAGCTCCGGACCACTGAGACCATCAGAAAATAAGTTCCAGTAATATGCGAAATAGTAATGTACTCTCAGATTAAAAAAAATATTGGTCTGAGAATTTAAATAACATTAACTAAAAACACACGTAAAACATTTAAAATTTTATTTAACACTATACATTGTGTATATGTTGTTATCATAATTATAACATATTATATGTCCTCAATGTATTTTTCCCTTTGATAGTATGTGGTATTTACTTATCATACAAGGGCCGTAGTACGTAGGTAAACATACGAAGTACCAATCAGGTATATTTCTACTAAAAACAACATATAATATTCATAAATATGACTTAAACTTATCTAGTACTCGTATAAACATTATTTTTGTATTAAAACTAACTGATCCGGTAAACGTTGGTATCATATTACACCTTAACACTTAACTTGATACCGTTAAGGATTCTCAACATACAAAACAGTTGTAAATAAATGCTCATTTTTGTTTTGTTGTTGTTTTTTTTAGAAATTCAATATGTTGTTATCATTTTCAAGCATAGATCTCATGAAATACAAACTTAGTGTTTGTAAATATGAATGTTGAGTATTGTTAACATAGTTTGTTGGTGTGTAGTTACTGTATGAAAGATACGTTGAGTATACTTAAAACTTCGCATTATGGGAAATAAAGAGGCAGTTTTGTATGTTAAGAATGCTTAATATACTAAAGAACTTGGATGTAATATGTGACGCTTTCGACTGATAGATTTTTATGTAGCACTTCTTGTAGCTTGTTAATAGTCCCTTTGACTTAATTCTAACATATGCAATACTGCTATGCTTGTTTGCCTGCATGTATTTTTGTATTTAGCTCTTGTACCATCAGAAAATGCTCAATCTGAAACCAATGGTACGACAGATTCCGAAAATTGAATGGATGAAATGAACACCTTTCAGCAGCGAATGTCAGAATCATCGGAAGCTCCATTCTATTGAGTCTGCTTAAGAACGGCTTTCTGATAATAATGAAACTGCTGCAATTGATTACACGAAACACGAAGAGAATAACAATCGTGAAAATTATCACCAAGGAAAAAATTGTTGATTTATTTAATGTGGTTTACAAAAAACAATATAGCAACATTAATATTAAGTTAAGCCGATCAAGCGCCATCTGTCGTAATATCTCCTGCTGGCGCGATTTGAAAACTAAACGCGAAAACACCTAGTCGAATTTGTTTCTAGAAATCCTGTATAATGTTACGTAATGTCATTTTTTAAGGGTCAGTGCACGGAGTATAGTTATCATTCTTTCAAGGTCGGTGTAGCACATAAATCAAACCAGCGCGATCGAGTTGATAAATAGGTACCTATGGACTGAGAATAATAACTCAATAAAAAACATTATACATATATCTATACATCATCATGGATCATGACCATACGAAAACGTTATACACGTAACTAAGTAGGTAGGTATAGGGTTGTTTCGCCAGATCGCAGAAACTAAGTGGAGTTTGAAGGTTTGAGGTAAAATATAAAAATGTTCTAGATCTAGTTTTGAACCAACTAATATTGTAACCCAGTTGTAGTATAGTCTATTTTAGGATGAAGCTAAGTTTTAGCCGAAATGTCTAGTGATTATTTTTTAATAATTAAAGTAATCGAAATAAGGCGATTTCGCCAGTTTGCGTCCACAAAATCCTAATCGCGTCCACCCATGGACCAGTATGCGTCCACCAACTTATTGTGACTTATTTATTCATTCTGGTAATTATAAACGAAATAACGAATCTAGCCGTTAATAATGTTGAGTGACTCCAGTGTTGTCGTTTCTCCGAGACGTTACGAGTAAGGCAATAACCGTCCCGTTATTTGCAGAATGTCCCATTTATAGGGCTTTAAAGAGGCAATCCACTAGGAGTTTGTAAGGGAAACACAATATTTCTCTTTTTGGAATAGTGTACGCGCGCCCTACAGTTTCGTGCTTAAAAATGTCTAAAAGTGTCAAATTTCAAGAAAAAGGCTAATTTCAAATGGAACACCCGGGTACCGGCTCTCATAATAAAGTATAGAATACACTCAACGCTTAAAACTATTATTAATTTGGCTAGGTAGGTGTTTTAATTTACTTCTCATAATAATTTCCAACGAAAAATTCACAATTCTTGGATTCTAAAATATTTTTTTAGTTGGAACCCGCTTTTTGAATTTATATTAAGAAGCCTGTAGTCACTTACGAGTATTCTTAAAATTGTTCCAGTATTTTATGTAAAACTGATTTCATAAATTTCCTGTCAAATATACACAAGTACACATATGTACTTAGTGTATATTTACACTAAGTATACATTCTATGTTTATACATCGTATACTTTTAAATGTTTCTCTACATTCTGGATTTAAAGGTATTTCGTCCCTCTATGCTGAGTGTTGTTGTGTTTGTATTTTCTAAACATCAAAGCTTATGACTTATAAAAAATACGACACAGTCTCTTAGGCACACACTTCAAAACCAGAAAATAAATAAAGAAATCGGACTTAACTTACAATAAATTATAATTAATAAATTACAACTATATTTACATTTTCTCTTTTACTGCTCGCGAGTGGGAACCCTTTTAATGATCGACGTAAAAGTATCCTTTAACCTGCCTTGGGACATTAAATATCTACCACCAAAAAACTTGATTACGTTATTTTAATAGATTCGGCGTGAATCGCAATAACGATACAGACAGAAAGACAAAAATCCAAAAATGTTACATACTCGTATGTATTCTGCTGTCTATTTTTAGCCACTTAAACCATTATTTTATTAATATCTGCAATGTATAGATTACAAGCTCTCCTGTCTAATCTTCCTTTTTACGTTCTTCCAGAGAAATTTTGCAGCTAGGTCACCAGTTTATTGACAGAGCTTCGGGCTCGTTATCGACGGATATTGCTTCAAGTCCCAGTTAAGTCTTGGACTTCATTACTGTATGCCGTATAGTATGTAAGTATCTCACGTAATTTCTTCTGCATTAATTTAAATGTTGCAAATAGCTGCGGAAATCTTATACATCGGCCGTTCTAATATTTCTCGAAAACATGCTAACAAGTCGTTTCTGAAGTCGAGAATCTTTAGTCTGAAATCTTGTATTGAGACCAGTAGAAACCAGGGTGTAAAAGGAGTCGTGAAATGTGCTATTACTTTTTGTAAGGACCGCTTCGTGAGTTTTTAGGCTTGTAGCGTGACAAAACAGGAAAAACAGTGCGTCATGAATGGATTGGACTTACTGAATTCCAAAGACCACAAATATTTCTAGCTCCTCACAACACTCACCACTAAACTGTTTTAATAGCACCATCAATACACACACTACTAAAAACTCAACGTACTTTTCGATTCGTAACAATAGCACCATCAGGAAAATTTGAGAAACAGTAACCAGCTCTTTCCTTTTGAGCGCATCTAACGCAGAGCGTCTCGAATTGTCAATGATCGGGAAATTAAAAATCTGTACTCTTCGGAGTATAGGAGTTGTTTGATTTGATTCCTGATGCTGTTACACCTTCGGACATCCCGTCAGAGCTTAAGGTATCATGCCTATCACCTAACGTCATTCCGTGGCGATCTACTACAGTGCGATTTCGAAGACATTTCTTGCCTCGCACAACACCATTATGGAACTAGTTACCAAGGGTAGCATTCCCAAACGGATAAGACTTAGGAACCTTCAAAAAAAGAGTGTACCTATTTATTCATTCTCTGTTCACGTGTTATGCATTCACGCATCTGTGAGACTTCCGGTGTTGCGGATGGCCGTGGGCGGCGGTGATCGCTTTCTATCAGGTGACGCACTAACCTGTTTGCCACTTCTTTAAAAAAAATAGTTTGGCCTTTATCTGTCACTGTGCTACTATTGTCAGTTCTCACCAAGATGACGCTGTTTTCAGACGTCTACTGTTTTGTATATGATATACTATGTTCCAAGGTATCTAAGCTGCGAGGCTTGTCATTTCCTATCTAAAGAGTCGCTTCTTTATCTTTTGTCATTTGCTACCAGAAAATAACTTTCAAAACAGCCTTACTTGAAACCAGTGTATTTTCTACAATTTGCCTTACCTATCTAGTAAAATTATATTTTGTTACAAATAAATTAAAATGTTTTACTTGCCTACTTACTGCCATCTGTTGAAAATAAACGTAAACCTGTTGATCGCAGCTTGACAATCTAGTTCTGATTTTTACGTCATTGTTTTGTACAAGCTTATTTATATTGTTCTGATATTATAGACGATGGCGTTGTTATCAGTCATCATTCTTTAACTAATTAAATATGAAAAACATGATAAATGTAAGCGTTAAACTACTGAAATACACAGCATTAAATTAAACTAAATTTAAATAAGTTAAATCGGGTGAAAATACTTTAAATCGTGTCAAAAGCCTGATCCTCGTCCGAAAGGCAGAATCTCTTATTACCAAGCGCTAGCTTCTACGATGCTTCCCAAATCTCATTGAAAATTATCGTCTATACGATATAAAAAATTGAATCGCTTATTTTTGTAATATACGCAAGGAACTCAATTCACTAGAAGCGCTAGAAATAAACAGTCTTTGAAATAACCCAACTTTATTTAAGGATTAGTTAGACTTGATGTAAAGGCAAGTTACAGATTTGATCAACTTTCATTTTTAAATAGGTTGGTACTTAAGGTGGCATAATTCTTTTGTTAATTGTTAATAAATCCCTGATGACGCTATGAAAAACTAAACCAGTTAACTAAAGTGCACCCTAAAGTGCTAAATAAAGTGTGTTATTAAAAAGTACAAGTATTTAAAAAAAAACATATATTATACAGACCTTACTGATGAAGCTGAAATATATTACATCATTTGGCCGTAACCACCTCCTCTCTTTAGGTCTGCCGCCTGATAGTGTGGAAATTGAAGCCGAACTTAATTCACTGTCTATTTTCATCCGTCGAATCCAGCTATTAATGCGGATCCAGTGCAATAAAATAATTATTTGGGACTCTACATTAAAATACTCTGAGCACTTTACCTTGGACGAAATTTATCATCAATAATTGGAGTGTTATCTTATTATTATATTATTGAATCGCAGTAAAACTGCAAAAAGCCAACTTTCTTTCAATAAGGCAATCATCTACGCGCTTACACAAAAACTAAATGTTTTCCGAGAAAATATTTGCCTGGGATTCTACCCAGAACCCAGAAAAGTTTGGTGGCAATAGAATCATCTCAGAAGTGCGCTCCTTTAAATAAATAGAAATCGGTTCAAAAATGACGGAGAAATCGATTAATAAATATAAACAAATAAATAAAGGAGTCGAACATTCTACTTTTCTGTAACGCTAAAAATATTGCGTGACAGAGTTTTGACGGCACCGTGAAAAAAGATGAACAAAATATTTTCTTAACTAATGATTTACTAGTTGTTGACTGCGGCTTAACCCGCGTTTTTTACAGGTACCCATGGTGTGATTGGGATTTTAAGTAGCCTATATAGTAGTTATTCCAGGTCACAATTTACTTGTATTCTAAATTTTAGACAAATCCATTCATCCATTCATTTATTCATCAAACTTTCGCATAGGTATATAATATTCGCGGTGTTACTAGCGTGGGTAATGGTCCCACAGAACCTTTTTTTGGGATGAAAACTATCCTATTTGTCAATTTAAGTTACCCTCTATGTGTGTGCCAATTTCATGAAAATCTGTTCAGCAGTTTTTACGGGAAAGTATAACAAACAAACAAACAGACATTCGGATTTATAACATCAGTAGGATTAGTAGGAAGTATACAGATTGAATAAATAACAATTCAGTAGCATTTTATGCCATTCTCAATTAAAGTGCACAAGTGAAGTAGGTACTTATTTACAAAGAAATTAGTGAATGTGTTTCCTCGATGTCGCCAAATCTCAGTCGGGCGTGTTGGTCCGGTCTCAGACCATCGGAAGAAATAGACCATCTGCCTTCCTGCCATGCAGCTCGTAAAAGGCTAGCATAGGCTTACCGTCACTAACACCGTTACATCCCACGAGGTGGTAGAGTATCGCAGCGACTCGTCCGGATTGGTACCACCGCCGTACCTATTCCTGCCACCATAACGTCCAATGCTTGCCGTTGACGTATTCCGGTTCGGAGGGTAAGGTCGCCGGTAAATTTACTTTTGCTCGAGGTCTAACATCGCGGCCTCAGGTTGGCAACGCACCATTACCACCTTTGGTGTCTCTAGGCGGTGTGAATTTCTTACCATCAGGAAATCCGTCTGCTTGTTTGCCTTCCATTATCATAAAAAAAACTCGGCCGTGCAGGTGCTTTAATATCAATATGTTTAAAAATATGGTTAAACGTCACTTTCTACGTTCATTTTGACTCAGTTAATCTGTTTTTTTATTTCATTCTTTTTTCCTTTGTTTTAAATAATTCTATTGATATTGCATGTGTTATATTTCTTCTTTTTTGTGTATTAAGAGCATTATCGTACGAAATTTCTTTAATTATATTATCTCCTTAACATAAGGTTGCCTGGAAGAGATCGCTATTTTGGCGATAAGGCCGCCTTTGTGTATCACTTAGTTTTAAGTTTCTCTAAATGTATTATATTTTTATGTATTTTGGAGCACAATAAAGAGTTATTCAATTCTAATTGTGTACTACTAATACCATAAAAAGTATATTTTACTATCAGATAGAACTTCTGCTCTTTGCCATTGAAGGCTATAAGACAAGTAGCATCTATAAACGAATGCTAAACGCCATTATAATTCAAGGATCATGTACACGATGTCGGTTTGAATCATGCACTCATTTCGCATGCGCAGTACCACAGGCAGTACGAGGTATATTCTAGACATGGCTACTTAGATGTACATTCTATATACATCATATCTCCAATCAAAAGAAATAATAAATCTGTAGAAGGGTCAATTCTGTACATTGAAAATATTGAAAAAATAAATAGTATGGGGTGTTACTGGATCGATACCAAACCCAAATATTAAAAAAAAATTGTTTGTCTGTATGTTCAGGATCATGTGAAAACTAACGGTTCCATTTCGATGAAACTTGGTATAATTATACCTTATTATCCTGGGCATGAAATGGGATAATTTTTATCATGGAAAAATAAGTAGAAAAAAATAAATCTTAATTTGTCAGTTTTAGACCGACATCCGCGCGGACGGAGTCGCGGGTAGAAGCTAGTCTCCAATAAAAATAAATGTCCTAAAAACTCAACTCTTATTATCTACTATCTTACATAACACTAGTATTTAAAATGTTCAATAACATCCGACAAAACCTTTAAGTAATGTAGCTTTGAAACATGTCAATTGTGTCAGCGTTCAACAAAAACATCCATATCAAAATCAGCCTATCTTTTTTTAAAAAATATGATGCCACACACACACACACACACACACACACACACACACACACACACACACACACACACACACACACACACACACACACACACACACACACACACACACACACACACACACAGACACGATAAAGTCTTACATAGTGGATTAAAAGTAAGTAAATTGTTAACATAAAGTAAAACAATTGTCGAATAATTACCCGCTGTTTTAAGTTTTTGTTTTTACAATGTGCAACTTTGATTAGTATGTGCTTTTTTGTAAATTCATAATTTTAGGTTTTCTTTTTGGGCATAAATAACAGCCCGTCTTATTCGTCTTTTACCTACAGTCTTTTCCTTAGTTTTAAATACATAGCAATTAGCATAGAGATCGCTCCAAAGCAATAAGACCGCCTTTCTGTGTCTTATGTTAAATATTTTATTTTAAAAGAAGTAACGTCTAATTTTCTAAATTTTTGGTGCACAATGTAAGCTATCGTTACTGTGTGTAATAAATATGTTTTGGTGTACTAATATTATAAATTCGAAAGCTTGTATGTTTGTTTGTAACTCCTTCACGCAAAAGCTGCTTAACTGATTGTCATAAAATATGACACGCACATAGACGGTAATTTGGATTAACACATAGGAAAGTGCGGCAAAGCAAAGCCCCTGGCAACAGCTAGTAAAGTACATTCCGTAGTTCATTCATTTTTCATTGGCAACTCTTTAATTTTTTTTATGAAATTAGATAGTGAACAATCATCTGCGATCCTGATGGTAACAATTAATTGCGGCCTAAAGACACCTGCATGCTTCTGATATACCGCTTTGTTATAGCCTTGATCTAAGGTATCCTGTGCGGCTGCTAGTTACTGTGCGGTTACTCTAGCCTCTAAGATGTAAAGTAAGCATGTTATCCTACTAATATTATAAATGCGAAAGTTTGTGAGCATGTATGTATGGATGTTTGATATTCTATCACGCTCGAATGGCTGAACTGATTTTTCTGAAATTTGGAACACAGATAGATTGTGGCAACAGCTAGTGGTAGTACAAAAGGATAAGGTGCTGTTACCAATTCGTAGTAATGGTGCGTTGCCAACCTGAGGCTGGGATGTTAGGCCTTGAGCAAACGTAAGCTTACCAACTACCCTCCAAACCGGAACACGTCTACGGCAAGAACTGACGTAATGGCGGCAGGAATAGGTAAGGCGGGAGTACCAATCTGGCCTAGTCGCTGTGACACTCTACCACACCCAGTAAGATGTTACGGTGTTAGTGACGGTAAGCCTATGCCTTCCTGGTAAGTAGGCAGATGGTCTATTTTACAAATGAGCCCGAACCAACGCGGGTTTTAGTATCGATGTTTAGTTACCACTATCAAATATAAAATATTGGCTTTGTTGGTCGAGTGCCTAGCGTACACGCCTAACTAAACCGCGAGTCTCTAGTTCGATTCCCGACGGGGGCAGGCATTTGTGTGATAAACATTTAGATGTCTGCATTTCCGGGTCTGGGTGTTTATTAAATTTATTCCGGTATCTATTTAAGTATTTCTATGTATTAGTATCGTTGACTATCACCCATAACACAAGAAATAGTTTGCTTACTTTGGGGTTAGATTCAATTTGTGTAAATTGTTGTCCAGGGATAAAAAAAAATCATAAATAAAAGACACGGACTAAATCCGTAATGCAGCAAGAAACCATCTTAACCACGTCAATTTCCAAAAGTAAGACGTGTGGCACTCGGAGACTGCTGCGGTAAAGCTATTTCATATGCAGGCATGAGTCACCAGATTGCGGGGCGAAAGGGTGATTACGTATGCGCAGTAAAGCCTATACCACCAATGCCTCCTAGATTCGAGTTGCTGAACTAAAGAGACAAGCGTGATCAAGAAATCATTAAAAGTTTTGCTATTTATCGATAGATGGCAAAACTAAAAAGTATCACCGCCGCGTCGGTCGGAGTGGGAGTGTTAGGTTTTTTTCGTTACGGAGTTTCTGGATTCGATCTCCAAGCTCAAAGCCCGCGATAAAAGCTGTGCATTAGCTTAAAAATCTCCATCGAAATTGGTCAACACACAAGTATCAATTTATTTTTTACTTTTTTGTGTAAGAATTTAATTAAAAAGCACACGAGTCTCCTGATAGTACCTAAAAGAAAACTATGTCCTAAGTATTATAATGTTATGACACTATAAAAGTTATAGGTGCATCTCTGTCCTGTGGCCGAGATATTAGGTCAATTGTGCTAGTAGGTATATGGTATAAGTATTTCTTAAATTTATAATTTGCAAGTTCTTTCATATAATTGGGAAGTTTATTGTAAAACTGTATACGTTGGCCCATGACAGAATAGCTTACTCTGTGGAGGCGAGACACATGCAGACTAGAACACTCTTATTTTTCCGTCGGGGATTCAGAAAGCAACACTTTCGATCTGTGAAAGTGCGGTTAATTATCTGTGTAGGTGTGAAAGTGAGACCTTCCTGATAAGAAAGCTTAAAAGGGAGCATTACCCTTTAACACTACATCAGTATGAAGCCCTCAACAGTGCCGACATAATATCAATCACTGTACATGCGTCAACTGCGATTACGCATTGTATATTAATAACGTCCTGTCAGGCTATCTGTTTATATTGTGACCTCGTTTTATGCATCATTAATGAATGGAATGAACAGTAACAAAAAAATCAACGAAATAAGTTCAGCAGTTACAATATTTGAATCATATTTCCCCCGTGTTGGTCCGGGCTCCTTTGTAGAATAGACCATCTGCCTTCCTTGCCAGACAGCTCGTAAAAGGCGAGCAAAGGCTCACCGTCACTAACACCGTGGCATCTGACTAGGTGGTAGAGTTTAAAAGAGACTCGCCCGGATTGATACCACCGCCTTACCTATTTCTGCCGCCATAACGTCATGACGTGTTCCGGTTCGGAGGGTAAGGTAGCCGGTCAACGTACTTTTGCTCGAGGCCTAACATCCCGGCCTCAGGTTGGCAGCGCACCAGTACCACCTTTGGTGTCTCAAGGCGACGTGAATTTCTTAACATCAGGAAATCCGTCTGCTTGTTGCCTGTAATGAATGTGAAGGAAGCCAGACAGGTTTGTTAGGATCGTGAGATCTGGCACTCGATACTCTCTGCATACCTCATAAGGGACTTGGCGTGAAGATATGTCTGTATGTAACTAGTAGTTTTTAGTTACAGTCAACAATGGCTACATTTTGAATATGTTGACGACCACATCAATGTTGAGGTCGTTGACGGTCTCAACTAAATCAAAAATCACTATTCTGAACGTGATAAAATTAATATGGGGTTACCTCGAAGTCATGACGTGACCTACCTTTTCAAGAAAATTATCAAAATTGGATCGTAACTGAACGAGTGAACGCGTGATTAAAAAAACATATTATAGTCGAATTAAAAACCTTCTTTTTTGCAATCGGTTAAAAATCAAAACTTATTTATGAACCAACTGATATCGTTAAACAATATAATTTTAGTAATCTCTTCACCAAATTAAGATTTCATTAGACGACGATTAAGCGATTAAACATTGTAATTTTTGTTATAGAAAGTACTGAAATAAATACCTACATGCTATTTAGATTACTTGAGTAATGATAATTGAGTAATCTACTCTAAATTGGACTTTTAAACTGACAGATTATATTAAGCTATGTAATGGACAATAGTGACCCCTTTTTAAAAATATCTACTACACAAAAATAAGTTGCTAATGCGATATTTACTTTAGAACTTTTTCTTAAAACTTCCATGTCTAAGCTCCTTGGAAATACTATTAGAAGGATGCTATAATGAATTTTGCTTTTAAAGATAGTTCGTGCAGTCTAGTATGTAGACTAAGGTCTATGACTGTCTTGTCGTAAAACTTCAATATTTTCTAAAACACCTACTAAAGTTAGTAACTGCCAGAAGAAAATTACCGTAAAAGAGCCTGTTATTGTAGTTATAAAATCATCAACTAGTCCATTTCTGAAGTTCTGTAAAAAACTGCCAAAACTTATAGATATGACTTAATTCTAGCATTAATTTATACTCAGTATTTTCAGGTTCCATTTTAAAAGCGTCTTAGCTTGAGCCTACAAATAAATAAACATTGATCTGGTTTTCAATGTTAAAAAAGTAACCAACTGATAATAAAATCTTCGTTTCATTAAAGTTGGTTAATCAAGAGATTTGCATGCAGTTGAATTTTTAATCAACCGTTAAATAAGGCTAGTAAAACAGACTATATAAACTTACTTGTCAAATAGGCATCCTTCTTCAATACATCTACCGTGATCATCACATAGCGTGCAAACTTCTGGACACGGCTTATGGCAGGTATTACCGGCACCTTTGACATACCCTTTGTTACAAGAGCAGGTGTTAGGAGCAACACAATGTCCATTACTACAGGAAGGATCACAAACAGGAACACAAACGTTATTACTTTTAACATAACCGTCATAACACTCACACACATTTGGTGCCTTACACACCCCATGTTCACAGTCACATTTTGGTACACAAACGTCCCCAGATTTCTCGTAACCCTCAAAACACGCACATGTATTTGGTGCAATACAATAAGAGTTAATACAATTATCGCATGTTGATGTACATGTTCCATTGTTCATGGAGTATCCGTCGTTGCATGTGCATGTATTGGATACGCATGTACCATTCGCACAAACACATGTCAAGCATTCGTTGCTACCAGGCTCGCATAGATGACAGTGGGTAGTATTGTATCTTGTATAGTTTTCTTTGCATTGACATGTGTTGTTTATACATTCCGCGTTAAAACATGGTGGGTTACAAGGTGTAATGCAGATGTTCTTGTGTTCTAGATCCAGGACCGCAGGTGGTTCACAATGGCAGGTATCAGGTGCCGTACAGGTGCCACCTTCACAGCCAGTGCTGCAGTGAGGGTTGCAGGCGTCTGATTCGCTGTTGTACTCCCAGCCCTTACAGCATACTGCTTGGTCTTTCGTCACTGTGTATGGCTGAAATATTTATTTAATTAGCAAAACAAATTAGAACGTAATGTAACCAAACGTTATAATCTCAAAACAGTAGGTATTTCTGGCATCAATATGTATCGACTGTTCTTTGTTTAGGTTGAAAGCTGTCTCAATAAAATAATCACAGTAAATCCGCAAAAAAACCGACTGTGACGAAAAGGGTGAAATGAGGAAGAAACCAGACAGGTCTTTCAAGATCGCAAGATTTAGCACTCGATACTCTCTGTGATTTCTCTGTGGTGTGATCTCGCCTCTGTGGTCTAGCGGTTCAGTTGTTGGACTTGACTGCATGAGGTCTCGGGTTTGAATCCCGGGTCTGGCAACAAAAACAAAATATTTTTTTCAGTGTTCTAATAAAAAAAAACTTTGCTCGAGATTGGAAATGTGCCCGGTTGGCGATAGGCTTGCCACCTATCAAATTGTGGAACTTAGTGTCTTCGGCTAGTCGTGGGTGCCCTGGTTGTACCTTTGCCTACTCCTTCGGGGATATGGGCGTGAATGTGCTTTTTTTACTCTCTGCCTACCGTGTAAGGGACTTGGCTTAAAAATATGTATGTAGGATCTATCTTTATAAAATTTAGTACGTAAACGGGTAAAATACGTGTTTCATATTTTCTATCACCGGCGCTATGTAAAACTTCCAAATATTCATATTTTAAATGAAGAAACACTTGTACTGTTTTACGTATCACTTATAATTTATTATTGTGTAAATAACCTACCAGTTTCTCTTATAATAGCATCGTCAGGGCTAAAACTTAAAAAAACAGCGATACCGGTAGGCTATTCATAAAATAATAAATTATATTTTATACGTAAAACAGTAGAAGTGTTTCTTTATTTAATAAATATGGGTAAATTATGGATCGGAGACAGATATAGCCTATTTTTAACCTTCTCCGAACCATAATGTATATTTGCCTTAAAGCTGAAATAGTGTTCGCATTAAAGGAAAATATTTATTTTAATATATAAAGTTATTAAAATAATAGGTGTAAGCGCAATTAAGCCGTAAAAACCGAATTCGATTTCAATATTGCATCATCTATACAATAAAACGACGGGTTCCACGACGGCTGGCAATAAAACCATCTCAAAGGTACGCTCTAGCCATAGGTACAATTTTTTTTTAGAGTTGGTACAGAGCCTTTACCATGAGTTTACTGGTGACCAAGTTTACTATACTCACTACCGTCTCCGTAATTTCTGACCCAGACTTACTGGCAATAAAACCATCTCAAAGGTACGCTCTAGCCAATACAATTTTTTTTAGAGTGGGTACAGAGCCTTTACCATGAGTTTACTGGTGATCAAGTTTACTATACTCGCTACCGTCTCCGTAATTTCTGACCCAGACTTACTGGCAATAAAACCAACTCGAAGGTACGCTCTAGCCAATACAAATTTTTTTTTAGAGTTGGTACAGAGCCTTTACCATGAGTTTACTGGTGATCAAGTTTACTATACTCGCTACCGTCTCTGTAAATTATTAGTATAAAATTTTTGCACAGCACCACTATTGGTAATTAAGAGACACTTTTAAACCAATAAGTGACATAGATTCCGACACGAAACTTACCGAACTTAATCTACACTAACTCATGGAAAAGGCTCGGAAAAGACGGGTTTTAGAGTTAGATAAAAAAGTTGTAGGAGGTGAACGTGTACGAATACAGCTATACCATTTTAAAAAATCGTTCGCTTTTTTATGTTATTGGAAGGTAAACAAGCAGACGGATTTCCTGATGATAAGAAATTCACGCAGCCTAGAGACACCAAAGGTGGTAATGGTGCGTTGTCAAGCTGAGGCCGGGATGATAAGCCTCGAGCAAAAGTAAGTTAACCGGCTACCTTACCCTCCAAACCGGAACTCGTCGCTGAACTGTAAGACCACACTGTGATATTTGATATCAATTTATTTTTGTTGAAAGCTAGGAATCATAATTCAGAGTCGATAAAATACGAGTAGCTTCGGATGTTTGCCTATCCTATTTGTCGTCTAACGGACTTCTTGGACTTCAAGAAGTTCCGGGATCAATCCCCAAAAAAAAACAATATGTTATTTATATCTTTATATTAAAAAAATAATCCCCATCCCCATTTCGCACAGTCATCATATCACGCCTGCCTGGGTGGTTTATTTTTGCTAATTATTTTTTGTCATGTTGGGTATTGACAGGAGAAGGATCTCATAAAAAACGAGAAAATTGCAGATAAATGAATAACAATCCTTGCCAAAAAATGTTAATGGCTATTAATGTCAAGCGATACAAGGTTCACCAGATTTGCTAGTTTTTTAAAAAACAACGTTGCCCAGAATAGAATAAGTGCCCAGTTGGCATTAGGCTTGCCACCTATCACAGTGGGATTTAATTGTATCTTCGCCTAGTTGTGGGAGCGCTGATTGTGCCTGAGCCTTAATACTTCGGGAATACGGGCGTGAATATATTTCGTTGCCATTTTTTGTGCCTGATTGTATTACTGCGACAAAAACATATTTTTTTTAATATGTGAAATTACCTGACTTTTTGTCCTACGCACTGCACATTTCTTCTTTCCACACATTTTAGTAACTGCGTATGACTTTATTCTTGTTCTACGTGAACTGGAAATAAAACAGTTTTTTTTTGTTATTAGTATTATTTAAATAGTATATTAGTAAAATAGCATTCTTGGCATTGTTATGTCAGTGTTTGCCATCGTCGTGACCTTGTTGAATCCTCTACCTTGAAACTTGCAACAACAGTCCTTGCATAAAAAGACGATTTCTTACCATTAAAATACATTTGATTAAAAAACTGTTGTAAATAGTTAATCCTGTAAAAACATTAGTTTGATCGCTACTATGGTCGAGTAATCGGGTACTGGACTTGTTGACTTCGTGAAATCCCGAATTCGATTCCCGGGACAAGAAACAATTATTTATTAAAAAACTTTCACCAGTGTTTGAATTGGTGTACGGTTTGCCATCTGCCAAATCGTGAGACTTAATACCTTCGACTATTCATTATAATACAAGCATATATTTTTTTATGATATTGGAAGGCAAAGAAGCAGACGGATTTCCTGATGGTAAGAAATTCACGCCTCCTAAAGACACCAAAGGTGGTAATGGTGCGTTGAAAACCTGAGGCCGGGATGTTAGGTCTCGAGCAAAAGTGAGTTTACCTACCGGCTACCTTACCCTCCGAACCGGAATACGTCAAGACGTTATGGCGGCAGGATTAAGTAAGGCGGTGGTACCAATCCGGGTGAGTCGCTGTAAAACTCTACCACCTATTGACATGTCACGGTGTTAGTGACGGTAAGCCTATGTTCGCCTTTTACGAGCTGCCTGGCAGGAAGGCAGATGGTCTATTCTGCAAAGGAATCCGGACCAACACGGGGAGATATAATTTGCTTACTTTTGGGGTTAGATTCAATTTGCGTGATTTGTCCAGGTATATTTATTTATTTTTATTTATATGTTCAACTCATATATTTTTTATATATTTTAATCGAACTCTTTCAAAAAATCTTTTTTTTAATGAAAAAGCGTAGACATGTGCAATTGAACTAAAATTGCAACTAAATCTAGAAGATAAGAGTCCTAGGCAAATCGAGAAAAATACATATTTTTTGTGTACCTAGTCGAAACATATATTGAAAGAAAGTCGGTTTTCTGCAGTTTTACTACGATTAAGTTGTAATGGTACACATTACAACACATCTTCACGCCAAGTCTCTCACGGGCTAGGCAGAGCATCGAGTGATAAATCTCACGATCCTGGCAGACCTGCTTAGCTTCTTCCACATTCATCACCCTTTTCATATAAACACGTCGGTTTCGAAGACACTTGACACCCTAGCGATTTGATCGTGGAATGTCAACCTAGGTCTCCCAGGGTACCTACATCCATCCACATTCGCATTGTATATCTGCTCTATCAATCTTTCATCAGTCATTCTTTCTACATGTCCCAACCAGCAAACCGAGCCCTTTCTTTTTTTAACATCACTGTTTTTTCCACCCCACTCTTTCTTGGATCTCACTGTTACCAATGTGGTCAGCGTAACATATTACAAATATTTTAACATAAGTTTGTGTTTAATATAATAATATGATATTTTTAATTCCACTACTTGTGGAATATGAATATTAATAAAGTATAGAACATACCTTATTAATATTCATATTACGTTGTGTATATAGAACACTGCTGTCCATTGTCGTCCGTAATTTTAACGATAAACATATTATTTTTTTCTTTTTCCTGACGAATAAGAAAACAAAAAAAACTATTGTCAATAGTCGAAGTTCTATTGGAAGTACAATCTATTAAACTTCGACTATTAGCCTTGTAACGTAGTCAATTGTATCTCTGCTTGTCTCTTTGGTAATACGGACGTCAAGTTACTTATTTTAAAATTTTAGTTACATTATAACTTATTACTTATATAGCCAGGTTAAAAACATAAAAATTACCTTATTCTCACAATACAAACGCCGCTATCGTTAGCTTTCAACGCGTTCACGTAAGAAAGAAGTTCACAAAATAGAAATGCAGCCAAAAGATACATTGAAAACCTCATTTTAAACTTTTGAATGTTTAAATTTCGAGTTATAAAGGATCCAAATTTGAAAATTCCTTAATTTAAATAAAGAACGTATTTCATTTAAATTAGTTGTCGAATTTCGAATTAAAAATTTCAATTTTACGTTACTATGTCCTTTTACAATTCGAAATTTGAACTTCACATTAATGTGTCCTTTTAAAGCACAGCTTTTAGCACTACCACTTTATAAGATACAATGACACGATATGGACTATCACTATTCACGAACCGTAGGTACATCCCTTCGAAGGCCCATTTTCGAATACAATCTTTACTCCCTTATCATTTGAACTCAATTTCAATGAACGCGTGGGTGCATTTATCCCGGATGGACTTAAAAATAAAAAAACATATTTCTGTTTTCTATCACATATTTACTTGACGAACAATAAGAAAACTAAAAGGAAATCAATCTAGGGATTTCTAAGATACAGTGTCATAATATATGATCACACATACTAATATAGATACGGGCTAATAACAGAAACGTTGTTGATCATTAGAATTTATCCACTATGTGATGCTATAAATGTCGAAACCAGTTATATTAATTATATGAATAAATAAATAAATATCCCTGGACAAGTTACACAAATTGAATCTAACCCCAAAGTAAGCAAATTATATGCTTGTGTTATGGGTGTTAGTCAACGTTTCTAATACATAGAAATACTTGAATAGATACCAGAATAAATTTAATAAACACCCAGACCCGGAAATGCGGACATCTAAATGTTCATCACACAAATGCCTGCCCCCGTCGGGAATCGAACCCGAGCCTCGCGTCAATTGGTCGATGTAATTAGGCGTGTACGTTAGTCACTCGACAAACGAGGCGGTTTATATATAACTTTAAATAAAAATAAAAATTTTAAAAACCCCCGACACAAGAACTTAATTTCCCTTTAAAAATTAAAAAAA
>NJDD01000410.1:43654-65137 GCA_002245505.1 Calephelis nemesis
AGCGACATGTCAAACTTATAACATTCCCCGTTTTGCGCCGATCGGGTGTTAAAAAATAACCATCAAAATCGTTTTTTTATTGGCTGAGTAATCGCGTAACAAAGAAACAAAAAAGATGCTGTCGAATTAAGAACCTCCTCTTTTTTGAAATCGGTTAAGAATATGTGAAATGTACGTTTATTCTATATGACCCTGTGTTTTAGGTTTCTCACTTGTTATGGAAATCATTATCGACACACCCAGTTACTTTGTCGCGATATTATGGACGAGGACAATTAAACCATCAAACATATTAGAGACATGAGCTATTTGCGTGCTGAATTTCATTAAAATCCGCCAAGCCGTATTCAGGTCATTGACAGGTGAATGACTTACCAAAACATCTAGGAGTTAACTTTAAAAGGAGATAATGGTAATAATTTTGTTGCGCGCTCACTTAACTAATTTTAAGTTATCGCTATCTTTTTTTAACAAAAGTATTAGAAAAAGACAAAACACTTTTATTACTATCAGATTAGTCTGTATATGACATTTCTACAGACGTTTGGTTTATCAGTCGGAAATGTTGATTAAAAAATAACAATTTGACATGTCCGGACAAATCTGACATGTCTAAAATGTTCCATCTCTTTTGTTTTTGTTTCAGTTAAAAAAGATAGCATGCGTCCAAAATAAGTTTAATTTATGAACATTATAATCACCAATATTTATAAAGTTAAAATTGACTAGTGGTCGCCCGTTGGTCGAAATTCGACCATAATAAATTTTAATAACTTGTTGATAAGAAAGTCATCTTCATTTCTCTAGACCAACTTCTTTGTTTCCAAACTTTGTTGTGCGCCATCTGTGATCTTATAACGTTGAAACAAAGAAAGAAAAACACACATATGTGTGTAAATGAGATGTTACAAAAATAATTAAGTATATCAAAATATTCTACTATATTTTGGTTTGCAAATATTTTAATATTAATAAAAAGTATTATTTAATTACATACACTTTAACTTTCAAGCCAATTATTTATATTTATAACTAGTGTTATTATTTGAAAAATGAAAAATAAAAAAATATTCATTTGCTGAATATGTGTTAAAAGCTGTTAGAAAATATATTTGTTAATACCAACATATTTTACCACACGAATGTGCAAATATCTTTAACATTATACAAATTTATTATTAGAAAAGTAACATGTTATGTTTTAATACCTATTTGAACAAAATTTTGAAATATAATTAGGATTAACCCTAACGACCATAAGCTAGCATCGTTATCATCGATATATTTGTTTGTGTGTGTCAAATGCATGGTAGTGTAGGTAATGTTTTATTTATTGATTTAATGTACTTTATAAGCATTGCTATTGAACACACAGTTCCTACACATAAATCATAAGTGTGCCAAATTTTATGCCCCTGCGTTTGCGCAATTTTCGTAAAAAGGGGTACAAACTTTTGGCATCACGATTTAATATTTAGATAACTGTTCTAAACAGTATGCAACATGGCGAACGTCATACTGCTTGACATTGATAACTACTGACGGATGGCTTGTATGTGACGTACACTAAACATTATAACACTAAATCACAAAACTGTTTCGATTAGCTATCTTAGTACAACTTCTTAGTTCACTTTTCGCTTAGCTATTTCGCTTCGAAAATCATATTCCAATTGAAAAGCATGTCATCAACGATTCGGCCTTTTCCCATTTACTTTGCCTCTAGATACTTACGTATTAAAAGGCAAGTGCAGGCTAAAATTAAATGGTCTTCACTAATGTCCGTTATCAACAAACGGGCGTCAAGCTATCTCCCTCAATTATACCTACAAGTTATTACTAACGGCCAATATTAATAATTAATCCTAATCCAAAACTTGCTGTCCAAGATTGACATTATGATCCATTTTTATGTTATCGCTTGCCAATAACATATCTGTGGACAGGATAAATATGGCAATTAGGGATAGGATAGGCCGGCGGATACGCAGCTATCTAGACTGCTTGAAATCGATCTTTAGAGAAAGTAGAAACATTATTAACATTGGCCGGTTGGGTGGGTAGGGCCAGTAAACTGGCATATTAGGCTTAAAATTTCAGTCTTTTTAACGTCGATAGTTCTTTTAGATGGTATTTTAAGGTGTACATAGACCACAGTTGCCACTTACAGTGGTGTGCTGTTAATCCCAGAAAAAAGAGGGGTGTTATAACTTCAACGTGTCTGGGTTTGTGAGTGTGTGTGTGTATATGTGTGTATCTTTCTGTGGCGTCATAACTTTTGAACGGGTTGACGGTTTGTAATATTATTACAGTTTTTACAATAATAACTTGAACGGTTTTTCCTACATACGGAAATAAATTTAATAATTGACTTACAGTCGTGTGTTGTTAATCCCAGAAATTAAAGGGTTGTTATAAGTTTAACGTGTCTGTGTGTGTGTCTTTATGTAACGTCATAACTTTTGAACGGGTGGACGGTTTGTAATTTTAGAACAGTTTTTACAATAATTACTTTAACGGATTTTCCTGCAAACGGAAATAAATTTAAGAATGGACTTACAGTCGTGTGCTGTTAATCCCAGAAAAAAGAGGGGTGTTCCAAGTTTAACGTGTCTGTGTGTGTGTGTATCTTTCTGTGGCTTAAAAATGTGACGTAAGCTTTAAAATCATTTACTTAATGGTTTTTCCTGAAAACGGAAATAAATTTTAGACTTGGTTTATCTGTTACCACATTCACTTTTACATAGTAACACTATCAACAGTCAACACGGACAGACAGTCTTTGTTTTATATACAGAGTTCACAGAAAGCTTGAACTCCACGATCAATGACAGTTTGTGCGTGAAATACGGATGTCCACATCTGTATCACAGAGCGCCATAACATTTTGATAACACGCAAATATAACTTCTTATATTAACTTTTTATTTGACCGCCTCGTTCGTTGGTTGAGTGGCTAGCGTACACGCCTAACTGCATCGACCGATCGCGAGGCTCGGGTTCGATTCCCGACGGGGGCAGGCATTTGTGTGATGAACATTTAGGTGTCTGCATTTCCGGGTCTGGGTGTTTATTAAATTTATTCTGGTATCTATTTAAGTATTTTTTATGTATTAGAATCGTTAACTAACACCCATAACACCAGCATATAATTTGCTTACTTTGGGGTTAGATTCAATTCGTGTAACTTGTCCAGAGATATTATTATTATTATTATTACCTACTAGCTTTTTGCCCATGACTTCGTTTGCGTAGAATAGCTACGATTTTGAAGAAGTTGCCCCGATTAGTACCACCGCCTTACCTATTCCTGTCGCAATAACATCAGTGCTTGCCGTTGACGTGTTCCAGTTCGGAGGATACGGTAGCCGGTACACTTACTTTTGCTCGAGGCCTAACATCCCGGCCTCAGATTGGCAACGCACCATTACCACTATTGGTATCTCTAGGTGTCTGTCTATCTTGGTATCTGTCTGTTTGTATTTTGTTTGTTTGCCTTCCAATATTATAAAAAAAACTCGTATTATATAAGGGCTTGATTTTTGAAATAAATAGAGTATCTCTGATTTCAAATCTATCTACCACCTAAACATCGGCTACATTTTTTAAAAACAACTTTCGAAGGATTATAATAGGGAACGTAAGTATGTATAAAAATTGTAACTATTCTTACCAATAGTGGTAATGGTTTGTCTTCCAATATCATAAAAAAAATTTATAACATGAACAATTATTTAGAAAGGGGTTTCTTCGAAATTTTGCGTTTTCGACAAATTGATCTTGCTGTTTTTTTACAGTTTAAACAAAACTCATATTCTACTTTGATTAATCAACAAAATCTATTAACATCCATGAATTGCGCTAGTAACATTTTAGACTATTTTGTCACGATAGATGTACATATTCTCCTAAACAGTATTTAAGAACTTTTTTTATATGTTAAGTCAGATCAGCAAACAAGCACACAGCTCTCCTGACGATAAAAAACAACCGTAGTCTGTAAACACCATAGATGTTAATGGTGCGTCGTAATCCTGTGGCCGACGCGTTAGGACTATTGCGCAAATATAACTTATATCTTCTTAATATATCTTCTTAAGGTATGCTGCTAAATTTGAAATAACGGTTCAATCATTAATTTTAAAATTTCGAACTAATTAAGGAAATAAAACAATAGTTTCATTTCCTTAATTAGTTCGAAATTTAATTAGTTTCCTTAATTAGTAGTATAGAAAAACCACCATCGGGATACGTCAGCACAACTATCTCTCAATATTGTTAGCTCGTTGGTCGAGTGGCTAGCGTACAAGCCTAACTACACTGACCAACCGCGAGGATCGGGTTCGATTCCCGACTGGGGCAGGCATTTGTGTGATGAACATTTAGATGTTTGCATTTCCGGGTCTGGGTGTTTATTAAATTTATTCTGGTATCTATTTAAGTATTTATATGTATTAGAATCATTGACTAACACCCATAACACAAGCAAATAACTTGCTTACTTTGGGGTTAGATTCAATTTGTGTAACTTGTCCAGCAATATTTATTATTTATTATTATTACTCGTATTATTTATCCTTAAACAGGTAATTATTGAGTTTGATCAGTAATGGTAATAATAATATTGAACAGGCCAGAAATGTGACGCTCAGTACCAAGTGTAAATAATTTGTTTAAATAAGAAATTACCTCAACTAGTAACAACAACAGCTCACCAACAACCCGATGAGCTTCAATTGAGCCGGTCAGTTTCATCATCAGCCGGAGGACATCCACTGCTGACATATTCTTCCACGAAAGTGCGCCACAAGCCTCGATCTTCAGCCGCCTGCAACCAGCGACTCTCCGCGACTTTGACCATATCATCAGTCCACCGGGTGGGAGGTCGTCCAACACTACGTCCTCCTCTGCGGGGCCGCTACTTGAGAACCTTTCTTTCCCAGCGGTTATCAGTTCTGCGAGCAATGTGACCTGCCCATTTCCACTTCAGCTTGCTGACTCTCTGAACTATGTCGGTTACTCTCGTTCTCTTGCGGATCACCGAATTACGGACGGATACGGTAAGTTTGTATTGGAAAAATTAAAATGTTGTTTCTCCTAGTTTCCTCGCAGTTTTTCCCTTTTTCATATCTTTTAAACCTTCACTGGACTTGAAAAAATAAATCAAAACCAAAATTAGACAGACCGGTTCAGTCGTTCTTGAGTTTTAGCGAGACTAAAGAACAGTAATTGATTTTTATGTGTATACTTGCCGACCCAGCAGACTTCGTATCGCTTGACATTAAGAGCTCTTACATACGAACGACATGTCACCAACAACATAGGTAACTGCAGTCGTCGACGCATCGGCGGCAGTCGTCGACACACGTCGGCGGCAGTCGTCGACACACGTCGGCGGGAGTCGTCGACGCGTCGACAGCTGCCGTTGGCAGGCGTCAACGCTTGCAGTCACAACTGCAAGCGTCGCCATTTGTCGGCGACTGACGCCGACGTGTATCGAAGACTGCAGTTACCTATGCTGTTGGTGATATGCTGTTCGTGTGTTAGAGCTCTCAGCTACTATATAATATTTGATGCTCCGATAGTAGCGCAGTCTGTCAGATCCGATGTGAAACATTCCAAAATCGACAACTAATAAAAAACATTTTCCAGGAGACCAAATTGTGAATCTAAACCATTCTCGAATTCCCTTGAACACACACACACAAAAAGTTTCATCAACATCGGTCCATACATACCTACATACTTATATTATTTTAATTAGAACTGTGCTTCAAAAAAACACCCATGTGTATTATTATTACATAATGATAAGCGATTAAAAGAGGAAAACATAACAGTTTTAGTGGAACCAACTGCAAAGTACACGCATTATAATGTTTAAATATTATGTGTTATTTTATATTGTAAGTACATTTCTTACTTAATTTACAAGTTTGTAACTGGTTTGGCTCCTTCAGCGTTTTAAGTAACAAAAAATAATAATACCCAATACTAGTGATTTGTTTAATTTAATTCTCATAATGGTGAGTAACCTATAATGTAAAATATTATAGTTGTAGGTCTGCACCATGTTGCCCGGATAGGAATGTCGTCTTACCCAGAGACGGATTAATTGTCGAGAGCGCCCTAGGCAAAAAATTTAATGGCATCCCTGTAGCGGGCGTCAATTCCTACTAGGCATTAGTTTAGACTTTGTACATTTAGGGAAATCTTTAGATCTACTGTTTAAACAATTTCGTCGAAATTGATTTGGTAGTTTCGAGGGTTAAGGCCGTTAATTACTGGCGTTGTACTTTTTTTCATTTACACCCGCACCTCTCAGAACTTCGCGCCTTTAGGCAAATGCCTAGTTTGCCCTAAGGATAATCCGCCACTGGTCTTACCTATTCCTTCTGTCATAATGATAGCCTAAATGATCCAGGGGTTAGCGTAAACGCCAAACTCCACCGACCTCCCACGAGACCCGAGTTCGATTCCCGAGGGGGCAGACATTTATTTGATAAACATATAAATGTCTTCGTATCTGATTCTGGGTGTATTATTAAATTTATTCTGGTATTTGCTTAAATATTTCTTTGTATTACAATTGTTTTATCGTCTGCCTCCCATAAGAATTCATTTTCATTCCCCGTGTTGGTCCGGGCTTCTTTGCGGAATAGACCATCTGCCTTTCTTGCCAGGCAGCTCGTAAAAGGCGAGCACAGGCTTATCATCACTAACACCGTGACATCGGACTAGGTGGTAGAGTTTCGCAGCGACTCGCTTGGATTGGTACCACCGCCTTACCTATTCCTGCCGCCATAACGTCATGACGTGTTCCGGTTCGGAGGGTAAGGTAGCCGGTGAACTTACTTTTGCTAGAGGCCTAACATCCTAACCTCAGGTTGGCAGCGCACCATTACCATCTTTGGTGTCTCTAGGCGGCGTGAATTTCTTACCATCAGGAAATCCGTCTGCTTGTTTGCCTTCCTATAACATAAAAAAAGAAGCTCATAATTTGCTTACATTGGATATAGATTCAGTTTGTGTCATTTGTCTAGGGATATTTATTTAAGTACAATTTTATGAATTACGTCTTATTTTCTTTCCTTTTGCAATTCTAAATAATTATAATTTTAATATGTTTACTTTTGAATCTCTTTTCTGTTGGCTACAACGTGTAGAGTTGGCGTTGTAATGCTACCTCAAACCGATTGCTAGTAGTAGTGGAGTACCTAATCTCAGAATGCGGAACAATCTAGTAACCTTAACTACTAATGGTCTCTGTTTGCTAGTGGTCGTTGTTGGCATTGACTTCATAAGTGGATAAGGATAATTGTTGATAAGGGACTGATAAGTGCCCCATAAGTAGTACTGTCGGTTAATTATGGGTCGTCTAGATGTACTGTTGCTCATCAGTCTGCATGCTTTCGGGAGTAGAACAGATTATTAAAAAAAACAATAATTTAAACTGTTGTCTATCGGTCCTGCGTTGCATTTGACTTCTAGAGGTCCCGCGTTCGATCGAGCAAAAAAAATTGGAAATTGTGTATTTTCATTTTTCTAAAAAAATTACGTTGCCCGGAATAGGATATGTGCCCGGTTGACGATAGGCTTGCCACCTATCACATTGTGGGACTTACTGTCTTCGGCTAGTAGTGGTTCTGGTTGTGACTCTGTCTAATTCTTCGGAGATATGGGCGTGAATACAAAATATTAAACATGCATGAACATTGCGATATTACAATCTATGTAAAGACTTTAAGAAATACAGCAGGCAACTCACCAATAACTATCTTATTCATTTACAGATTCTGCGCATGTTGAAGTCCACAAACATGTCGTGTGTACCGCCACCGGGGTTACGATTGCCGGGCCACTTGTAAGCACTATAAAAGTAATAACCAAATTAGGACTGCCACATACATTCGGAATTTCGGCACGGAATTCCGGTTCGAAGATCATAATCTATGGAGATAACACATACGTTCGGAGTGTGTCGGTACGGAATTTGGGTGGTTTTGTACTAGGTGCTATTTTGTTTCGAAATTCTGAAACGGGTTTCAGTAAATGAATTCCGAATATATGTGGCGGGCCTTAATCTCTAAAAATAAAAGAGGCAAGTCGTGTGCTTTAAACATATACTACTCGACGAATACCATTTCGTTCTGTTGGATGAATAGAGATAAAATAAAATATTAAATACTAGCGGCCCGTACCGGCTTCGCACGGGTATTAAATATACATATAAACCTTCCTCTTTAAACACTTTATTTATTCAAAATACCGCATCAATACAAAATCCGTTGCATAAATTGAAAGATTTAAGCATACAAAGGGACATAGGGACAGAGAACGTGACTTTGTTATATACTATGTACTGATTTGTCAAATATCTGTTACGTGAACCTAAAGGCCTAGCACCCTAGCACCTTCGTACCTAAGGCCTTAGGTACGTTCCTATCATTCCTAATACGCAAGAAATCCTATATGCTAGTGCCTTAGCCCTTACCATGAGTTATAACAATATGTTACGTTCGGTAATTTAAGTACTCGTATCAAAATCTCTAGCAGCTTTATCTGAAATTTAGGTATCATAATTACCAGTAGAGGTGTTGTTAAATTTTTTTATGTACGTAATTTACGGAGACGCTAGCGAGTAGATTGCCACAAACTCATGGCTTTGAGTATTAAACCCACAATACTCAAATACTCACGGTACGGACTCTGATCTATCAAAATGATTTTAAACCTTTTGGTATTTTCCCATTTGGTTTCTCAAATCAAATTTATTAGACGTAGGTATTAAATAGTACAATTTTTTTTCGTCATTTACAAACTAAAAAATCATTAGCATTATAGGTAGCAAATTTTTCTTTCGTTACATAAATATTTGTTTTTATTGTTAGTCATTTCTATATTTTATATCTTTAGAAAAACTTAAAAGAGCCATAAGTCATGAAAGTAAGTCATGTCAGGGTCTTGAATAAGTGTCGGTCTCCTTACTCTAGCTTATTTAGTGAGATTTGGCGCCAAATACGATACAAGTGCACGATATAAATATTTTTTCATAAATTCTTGTCCACTACAACTGAACAAAATTGTAGAAAATGCCACCAAACCTAACTTTTTACTCTATAATTCAATAATTTAAAGAAAACTGCGTCCACCTGTTTATTAAAACCCTTTATTCCTTTATTAAAAGGAAAAAAATATTTTATTTTTTTTAATTTTATTGAATTATCAAAAATGATATCCATATAGTACAGTAATCCACACAGGTCACCAACTTTTAAATCAAATTAGACTCTGTAGTTAGATAATAAACGTTACCAATAGATAGCTTGCTGTGTGGCCTACTGTGCATCTGTGGTATATCCCAAAGTACACTACTTGCCTTAAACATATTATATTAGTAGGTTTTATTGAAGTGAAAACTTGTTTAGAGGGGTTGCGTACTTTTTTTGGAATATGTTTGTGTACGATAGCGCAACAATTGAATATTGTATTCCACCACATAAATGATAGTACTTTCATACTGATAATTAAGGCAATTCGTGCAGAGTTATTCCCTAACCATTCCAAAAATGTACAACGTTAATATTCAAGTTCTCGTTTCTGCCGGCATTCCCGGAGTGCAACCCATCGTTTTTAGTACTGATCTAATTTCTGTTGTTTGAAAAAAACACTTTAGTTGTTACTTAAAAGCAGGCTACCGATTTTAACGATCTTGTACTTATTAGATTCGTCCTAGCTTTGCATAGCATATTAAGCTATATGAAAACCGTTTGCCGCTTGCTACCAACGTCTAAGTTTTTCGCCCACCTTTTTATTCTTTTTTTAGTTTTTGACACTATAGTTATTATTCAAGTTAAAACTTGCGTTAAGTTACCCGATTTAATAAAATCGGATTTGATTATTCAAAACTAGTCTAAGCTCAAGTGGTTGCCTATAATGTTCGCCGGAACTGCCATATCCTGTCTCTTCTATACTCTATTCTCTTTGATCCATTTGCGCCTAATTATTTAAAGGAGAGATTTAAGTTCTGTAACAGTGAAGTAAAATTTCTCAGGTCCAGTGATAATTTTACTCTTCAAGTTCCCTCTCGTAACACTTACTACTATAGCCGCTCTTTTACCTCGCAAGCAGTGAGGCTTTGGAATTCTCTTCCCGCAGATATCAGGAGAGCTCCAAATATTAATATTTTCAAAAGTATGTTAAAGCGTTACTTTCTGCGTTCACTGTGATTAATACGTATATTGCTCGTTCTAAATTCTAATACCTATAATTAAAACAGGTTTCTGCTTTTAGGATGATTTATTTTGTCTATTAGTAGATGCATTTTTATATTTTTAAGAGCACCATTACACAGTATTCTATTAAATCTTGTTCCATACTTGGGTTGCCTGGAAGAGATCGCTGATTTGGCGATAAGGCCGCCTTTGTGTATCTTATAATTTAAGTTTTATTTGATGTATTTGTAATTTATCTGTATTTGGTGCACAATAAAGAGTTATTGTATTGTATTGTAACTAGTCTTAAGTCTTCAAAGAAAGTCATGTCAGGGTTTAGAGTAAAGCGGTAGCCTCATTACTCTATGAGGAAATACACGACACACTAATTTATTCATGATATTTAATTTGTTCACTTTCATTGAACAGAATTGTACGAAATGCCACCAAAATTGACTAACACCCGTATTCAAGAAGCATACTTCGCTAAGTAATGAAATAACGATGTGCGAATTATGAATATTTAGCTATACGATTCTTGCTACAAGCCACACAATTCACAAACAAAACTTGAAAATTATTGTTGCAAGGAACGCATTTTTTTTATGTTATAGGAAGGCAAACAAGCAGACGGAATTCACGCCACCTAGAGACACCAAAGGTAGTAATGGTGCGTTGCCAACCTGAGATCAGGAAGTTAGGCCTCGAGCAAAAGTAAGTTTACCGGCTACCTTACCCTCCGAACCGGAACACGTCATGACGTTATGGCGGCAGGAATAGGTAAGGCGGTGGTACCAATCCGGGCTAGTCGCTGCGAAACTCTACCACCTAGTCAGATATCACGATGTTAGTGATTATAAGCCTATGCTCGCCTTTTACGAGCTGCCTGGCAAGAAAGGCAGATGGTCTATTCTGCAAAGGAGCCCGGACCAACACGGGGAAATTAGTTAAATGTCGTCATTTGCACATCGTTGTTTCATTACTTAGCGAAGTATGCTTCTTAAATACTTCTTGAAATCTCACTATGAACATTTTATTCAATAATTTTGTAAAAAGTACGACCATCTTTCCCTCGACGGCACCAAAACTCTTTTGTTAAACTTGTTTGTGAAATTTGGTTGTACTTGATAATTTTATGATTCATTTTGAAAAGACAAGCTCCCTCACTTTCTTTCGCAGAATCTTCTTCTCCCGTGGCATTTTATATTATGTACTTAAATGTGGATGTTTACAACTACTACCTGTATGATCAATGTGAATAAAGTATTTATTATTTTAATACTACTTGTGGTCGCCCATTGGCCCAATAATATTATTTTAATAAGAATATTTAACAAAAAAAAGAACTAGCGAAATTGATCCATCCGTTCACGCGTGATGCAGTGACCAAGGAAAATGAGGATTGATTTTTATATACTAGTGGTCGCCCGTTGGTCGATAATTTTTGTTACTATGTTAATATAAACATTTTTGATAATAACGCCATCTTTATTTATCAAGACCTACTACTTTGTTTCCAAACTTTATGAATACAGTTTTTGCGCCATCTGTGATTTTTTATCGTTAACATCAATGCATTTATTTGTGTGCGTGTCAAATGCGTGGTAATATGTGTAATATTTTATTTTTAGAATAATTGCTGTTTTTAAACATTATTATTGAAACGTATTAGCGTTCCGCACTTCTCCTATGCATAAAGTATAAGTGTGCCAAATTTCATAATCCTTCTGTCTGTCTGTATCTACCAAAGGGGTACAAAGTTTTTGTTTCACATATTAATTCTTGATAGAATCAAAACTGTCACATGCAATTTATTTTTCAGGATAATTAATGTGAATCGATCTGATTCTCGACTCAGAGACTGCAAAAGCGTAAATTTTGTAATTAATTTTGAATCAACCTGCACGTTGTCAAAAAAAAATTATACGTTCGAAGACAAAATGTGCAACTATATACCTTTGGTGGCGTATAGTGCCGAAAACGCCGACTTCCAGAACAATCCGACGAAAAACGAATCTTTGAATACAGGTGCTCGCTTTCCCAAAGATTTACTTTGCTTTTGCGTTTGTAGTTTAAAAAATAACTGTAGTTTAAAATAGTCGTTTAATCTGGGTTTCTTTGTTTTGTCTGTCAGCTAAAGATCAGTAGCATTTATTTGGTATAAAGAAGTAAAGTCAAAATGGCAGCGACTGAATTCTATAGACAAACGTAATTTTACAACCTTTCTTAATTAAACATTATTGTGGTATTTGGTTGAATAGATTAAACATTATTAACAAAAATATTTTATAAGTATCGAGAAGAATGTGATAGGTGATGTTATTATAATAATTCAATTACTTAAAGAAATTAAAATTTCGAAACTTTTTGAAGTGAAACTTCTTTAGAATCGTTGTAATTTCAAAACGGGTGCAACGGAAAAACAACAGGTAAGAGATACAAATATATATCCATCTCATTCTTTAGCAGGTAAGAGACACAAATTTATATTTATCACATTCTTTTGTCGATTTACTGAAGTTTCACTTCTATCGTGTGTGAATCGCACACACACCTTTTTTTCTTTACTAATACATTATGACAAAATGAAATCAAATAAAACGAACACCATTTTTTTACAGCAACCAAAGTAAACTCTGATCGTTTGAAAAAAAAAGATGACTATAATAAGGTAGGGATTATAGTTACATCTACTGTAGTAGGCACGTCGGCAGCTGCTGGAGGAAGCTATCTCGTCTACCATTACATAATAAAACCCCTACTACAGACGGCCACTTACCGTAAGTATTTTAGATGGTAAAAATACATACATATCTTCACGATAAGTCCCTTACGAGGTAGGCAGAGAGTATCAAATGCCAAGTCTCGCGATCCCGGCAGACCTGTCTGCCTTACTCCACTATCCACATTTATTACCCTTTTAATACGATCACGCCGGTTTCGGAGACTCGTAAACATGTTAAAGATAAAAATAAAGATGCGAGTCCTGAATGTGATGAGTAAATATGAAAATTCAACTGCTTCTCTACAGAAGAAAGGACCGTCAATTAAATTCCCGACACTACACTTTTTAGGGTTCTGTACTCAAAGGGTAAAGACGGAACCCTTTTACTAAGTCTATGCTGTCTGTCTGTCTCCAGGCTGTATCCCAAAACCATGATAGCTAGAAAGCTGAAATTTTCTCAAATGATGTATTTCCGTTGCTGCTATAACAAAAAAAACTGAAAATTAAATAAAAAATATTAAGGGAAAGGGCTGAACAACGGCCGCGCGGGTAGCGGGGGAGGTAACGTCACGGAGCAAGCCACAGCTGCGCGTATTCGTGCGAGCGTCGTTATGCTGCCCGAACATGTATCGAAAACCTACCTATAAGTTTGCATTTAACTACTTGATGATAGAATGGAACACTTCGAGCGAGATTCCGACTCGCACTGTCGGTTTTTTTATTCTATTTAAGTATTTTATAGTAAAATTCTCAATTAAAAATATCAAACGTCACACACTAGCGACAGATGAGTTAGTCGCACTATATTACAGATAACACACAAAATACATGTTGTCAAAATAGACCAAGAGCCCGCGACGCCCTGACCTCAGGTAACATATTCTAATGGCCCTCCAAGTAACACATATTAATATGAGATTTTATACTTTAACGAAAGTATAATTATAATTTATATATATTTATAATCCACATAAATATAATATGTAAATTATAATTTATAAAATATAATTTATATATATTTATAATATTATGATATATTTAAAATCGCTTGTGTGGTCTAGCGGTTCAGTTGTTGGACTTGACTGCATGAGGTCCCGGGTTCGAATCCCGGGTCGGGCAACAAAAGATACTTTGGTTTTTCCAATTTTCTAATGAAAAAAATGTTGCTCGGTATAGGATATGTGCCCGATTTGCGATAGGCTTGCCACCTATCACATTGTGGGATTTAGTATCTTCGGCTAGTCGTGGGTACCCTGGTTGTCCCTCTGCCTACCTCTTCGGGGATATGGGCGTGAATATACTTTTTATATTTAAATTTTAGGGGTGTCTGGCTGAGGTTGCAACCGTACCAAGTGCCTAGAAATAGATAACTTCACTTCTTATATTATTTCCAAGATAATACCAAAAAACTGAACTTTATACTTTAATGAGTTCGAGGTACTGTTTTACACACCTTTGTTACCTGTTACCTGCCAAAGTAACCCCCACCCGAATTTCAAAGTCCCTAATCATTCTTGCCTGTGTTGAGGACATGCTTAGAAAAACGAAGGTCTCGGCGTCGCTAGCTCTCGCTCTAATGCCCGGTTCCTATAATCAACGAATCGTAATCCGTCAGCTAAACCATTCGTAGTTTGTTCAAAAGTAACGGAGCGTTACCAATATTTTCAATAATTTTCGTAATCAAAACGACTCGTTTTTTGAATATAGGAACCGGGCATTAAACATGCATAAATTCTACTCGTATTTTAAGTAATTTTCGTAGTCCTTATTTTCCTTGAAATCCCATAATCCCTTTAGAAACAACTTTAAATTGCTATAGAAATGCTCACGTTATGTGCACCAGGTTTTTGTTTCATAATTGAATTTGTTTCATTTACAGATGTTGCCCCATAGCCATGTCTCTTTCTTCATCTCCAATTATACTTCAACTCCAAGTAATATGGAAATATAAATCAAAGATTTGTAACACAGTTTGGTTATTCTTCAGCAGCAATACATGGGCTTTCTTCGAACAGCCTATTTTATACGTATAGAAGAGCAAAAGAAATCGCCAATAAAAACCTACAAAGTCAAATAACTTCGTTTTTACTATAAATATATTTTGCTAAAAAAGTACGATATAATAAAATTAGAAACTAATGTAGGTACTTTTTTATTTACTTATTTACTCCAAATATTTTTTTAAGTTTCATAGCTGAATGGCAATAAATAGTAACTTTTTATATTCGAAAAGACTGAAAAATTAATATATATTTTTTCTCTACGTATTTTTCCACGATAAAAAGTATCCCATTTTATGCCAAGATAACCACCATAATTATACCAACCATGTACTATACCAAGTTTCATCGAAATCGAACCGTTAGTTTTCACGTGATGCTTGAACATACAGACAGACAAAAAATTTATAATAACATTTTTGGGTTTGGCATCGATCCAGTAACACGCCCTGCTATTCATTTTTTTAAAAATTTTCTAAGTACAGAATTAACCCTTTTATATATTTATTATATGTAATAGATATTAAGTGTATGTAGTTGAAAGTTGAGAAGTGGATTTAAACTATAAACTGCTTTACGATATTTTACACAAAAATCATCATCATATCACCATACATGTATGTATGTATGTATGTATTGATAAGTCACCAAAAATGATATTGTAGTTCTTAAAACCATTTTATGTCAACGTCAATGATTTGCTAGGTAGACACTTCCAAACAGTTACAATATTTGTCTTTCTCCTTCTTTATTTAATAACTTAAATAAAATTAGAGAGCAAAAAATCATATGTTGTAATAAAAAAAAACGAATAAAAATAGATTTAAACAAGCTATTGTCAGTAATTTTTGAGTCATAAAATTTTCAAAAATCATAAATGTAAACGTATTCCACAATGTGATGTGGCAAGCCTATCCTTATTTTTATTAGAAAATTAAAAATAGACATTTTCTATTTTTTTATTGCCCGACCCGGGGATTGAATCTGAGACCTCATGAAGTAATGTCCGACGTAGATGTAGACCACAAAGGCGATTGTTTTTTACTTGTTAAATAGTTTTTTTAACAGTTATCAGTATCCATAATACGAGTATGTTTATTTAACACTTTGTTCCGAACAACTTACTCCACTGGTTATTGCAGCCGTAGACAGATAAATGAAAAGGTAAAATAAGTATCATTTATGCCTGGTTCCTATAATCAACGAATCATAATCCGTATTTTTCACCATTCGTAGTTTGTTCAAATATAACGGAGCGTTAATAATATTTTCAAACAATTTTTAGAGTTAACTGTCAAAACCGAGCAACCGTTGTTAGCAATCTTACTAAGCGTACAAAATACTACGATCCGTAATCAAAAGGACTCGTTTCTTAAATATAGGAACCAGCCATTAATCATAAAATCGTCTATGTTGCTTTGTAAACTTCACAACACTATTTAAAAGGAAACACTACTACAAGTGTTTCCTTTCAAACAAGGAAACAATATGAAAAGTAAAAAAAAAACACTATGAACAATAGAATCAGAGATATCACAAATGTTGAGCTCTGTCCGCGCTTAAAATGAAAGTCAAAGATTTCCTGAAAGCAGCCTTATTGCATACAAAATACAACAGTTAAACAGAGACATTTAACAGTATTAAAATATTACTGGTTTAAAAAATAACAGTACAGGCCGTGGTCCATTCATAAGTCAAGCTCCAAGCTCACCAAAGCATATTTTATTTAGTTTGTGCACCTTTTAAATCACCTCCTCAAGCGATGTCTTTATAGCGCATGCCTCTAAAGATTTGCCAAAATATCCTGATATCCCAATTACTATGTTAACGCGTCGTTTTTGCCTATAAAAACGCGACTTTGAGGGGAAAAGGGGTCAGCTTAGGTTGGGTGATTCAGGACAAGTCTGTGTTCGGTAAACATCGACTAGTGTCGGTTTCCCTCGACACAAGTAGAGCCTTAGTAGCTAGGGGACGAACTTGAGATCGCGTTTTTTATTAGTTTATATTACACGCCTAACGCTACCGTCTATCTACAAAATTCGACAGGGACGGGTATTTGTCTAATGTATCTATCTATACTTATATTTATTTTTTACAACAATACGAATACGATTCTATTAAATGTTATAATTAAGAGATTAGATTAATTATTGTATCCAGTTAACAAATTGTTAGATTCTATACTTCTTATCGTCGGTGCTTGGTGGAATTCCATTCTCGATACAATTTATTTAGAAACACTTGTACTTTCCACAATACATTTTATTATTTTTTATTTTTATGATTTAGCCAACCGGTTTCGCTATACAAGCATCATCAGGGCTATATAACAACTATCGTTTTGTTAAAAATATTCAATAATTCAGTTGTTATATAGCCCTGATGATGCTCGTATAGCGAAACCGGTTGGCTAAATCATAAAAATAATGAAATATATTGTGGAAAGTACAAGTGTTTCTAAATAAATTGCATTAAAAAATTGTTTGTTTGTGATTTTATAAGCATTACTTATAAATATGTATAAAGTTGTACATATATTATAAAGTAAACACGAAAACGAGATAGCAAATAAAAACGACTAACATAAGTAAAGTGTATATATATAAGTCGATAGACTAGTATTTAATGAAAAATGCCTTAACTATTAGCGTTAATAAAATTCCAATATTATGAGTAGCTCCCAAAACCTACAATAAAGTGAAAAAAGTATCTTCAGCCCGTTTTCTTAAAGAGGTAGGCAGAGGTACATAAAAACATACCATGCGTAGGCGAGGTCATTTAATCCCATAATGCGATAGGTGGCAAACATATCGCCAACCGCGCTCATATCAAATTCCGAGAGACGTTGTTTTTTTATAAATATAATAAAATATTAAATAAAATTGAAAAAACATATTTTCTTTTTATTGTGTGACCGCGAATCGAACTAGGGAGCTCAAGTTAAGCTGAAATCAAGTCTGACACCGAACCGCTACACCACAGAGGCACAATAAAATAATGAAATAGACGATTCATTTAACCATATCCCATATTCCTTATCCCTTACAGCTATTCTAGTGCTCTTAAATGATACTATGAGAGTAGTTATATAATTATTTCTTGTCACAGTAGCACTGAGCACGATCTGCGTCTTGACGTTTTAACACAGGAATGAATAAAACGGTGACACAAATGACTTTAGGTCGACTTGACCAGTCTACCTAAAATAAAATATACCTACAGTACAGCCTACCCAAACACAGGGCAAGAGCTAAAATAAAAACTACCTGAAATATTCTAACTAGTCTGTTAATAGACACTGCGTAAGTGATAAGCAAACCGACCCTCGCTTTGTATAAGCTACTAGGGTTTCTTCAAAAGTCATACATTATCACAAGGACTTATAAAGGGTTAGGTAAGCTAAATAATTTAATGTCGCTTGGCAGTTTAAAGTTCGACCCTGTGCCCAAGGGTGGCAAGATTTGCGCAGGCGCGTTTCATCAATACGCCACCGCCCGTGGCAGAGACTCATGCTTACTGTTGAAAGAAAATCTTTTTATCAAATTTTATACCGGGACTAGACTTTTACATATTAAAACATAGTATGAATGGTGATATCAATATGCTGTCTGTGCATGGCCTATATAGTGATAGCTTATAATTTTTTTACAAAATTGTACTTTTTCTATCTGTGAGACTGTGATGAGTGCCGTACGCGATTCGCTTGCGTAACTTAGGCTGTGACAGGTGAGTCAAACAAACAAACAGACGAGAATTTGAAATCGATTGGAAAAAGAGAAAATAGAAGAAAATTAATTCTTATAAAAAAAGCTAAAATGATAAAGATTTATACATGTTTCCATTTGACCTACATAAATATCGCTAGACCTGTTCACTTATTTACATAAAGTTACCTATTTCGACTTCAAATTCTCATTCTGAAAATCTTATAACAACACTTCATTCTAAATTCCCTACGATAATGTCATAATTGCAACATTCCCTTACAGAATGATTATGAAGACAAAAACAGGGCTATGTGCACTTATTTACATAAAATTACCTATTTCGACTTTAAATTCTCATTCTGATTATCTTACTGCAACTCTTCTAAATTCTCTACGATAACGTTATAACTACAACATTCCCATATACAATTATTATAATGACAAAAACAGGGATATGTTCACTAAGTTACCTAAAGTTACCTATTTCGACTTAAAAATATCATTATGAAAATCTTTTTACAACACTACATTCTAATTTCCCTACAATAGTGTCATAAATGCAACCTTCCCCTACACAATGTTTATTTGGACTAAAACAGGGCTCTGTTCACTTATTTACATAAAATTATCTATTTCGACTTCAAATTCTCATTTTGACCATCATACTACAACACTACATTCTAATTTACCTACAATATTGTCATAACTACAACATTCTCCTATAGGTACTTTAATTGTAATGACAAAAAGGTATAAAACTGTGTAAACTACGTTAGTACTATGGTTTATTCTGTGCCTATATTCTATTTACATATGTATAGTCAAATATTAATGCTTACAAAAGCTAAAGTAGTAAAGACAAAAAATCCATTATTTAGACCTAGTACATTAGTAGATATCATCTACATGTAAAAAAACTTTAGGAAAACTTCACTTGTAAAACATGTAATATACTGATATATTAATTCTCGAAAAAGGTGAAACGGTGCAAAATATTTCATTAAAATTTCTTAAACCTTTTTATTGTAATAACTTCATAGTATTTATTACATGAAAAAAGCTTCATTGCGAAGGTTATGTGTTTCAAGCATCAAAATCAATTTCACTAATGTTGTTATAAATAATCGCGAGGGCGAAGCGATGGAAAACTTCTTAATTGTGTAAATCCAAGCACAAAATGTATTTTGTAACAGCAAAAAAGATTTTCTATTTGACAAAAAAAACATGAATTTGTATTATAAAAAATACAATAAAAACTATATATGCGTGTCATACTACAAGAACCTGACCTGAACGAAGATTCGACAAAAATGGTTACAGATTTCAGGACATAGGGCAACAATGAATTTTTACAGAACCAATATTAAGATATAAATAACGGCTTCTTTTTCCCTATACTTACCTATTAAGCCACTTTTTTGCCAAGTTACTAAATTATTTTGATGCCTATCTTGGTTTAAACCTATATTGCTAATACATTTTTGCAAGAAATATAGCAAACTGTATGAAATATAAAATAAAATTCCTTAATTGGCCTACGTTTAATATATTTGTTACATTAAGTTTACTCTCTAATTTGTCGTTTGGATTTATTGTTGATGAAATAAAATAAAAAAGACAATATAGGTTATCCGAGTATTCAAATAAACATAAAGTATGTGTTTAAATTCTTACAATTGTATCTACATTGTATTACAAATTACAATATTCTTGAAGTAAGTTGAATTGGTAACTGGGACACCTATTACATCTCGGGGAAAATTCTAAATTTAACTGCATTAAAACCTCAGGCGCTATTTGCCACGCAGGCGAAATCGGGAGCTTAGACTGTACATATATACAAATAAATAGAATTGGATTTCTGTTTGCTATATTAAAATAACAGCTTTTTCTACGGGTATATGAATGAATATACGATATATGTAACAAACAAATTTTTTTTACAAATTTTGTCTGTCTAAATGTTCCGGATAATTTGTGACTCCAGATGGACCAATATTGAAAGGGCTTTGACTTTTAGGTAGTTGATGTCTTATAGAGTAACTTAGAATAGTTTTGGATTTTTTTTTAATTCGCGGCCAATGCCAGTAATGTAGTAAAAAAGTAAATGATCTTTTTCTACATCAGATATACTCCAAAAATAATGGTTGGGATTGATATTAGGAAGTACATCTGAAACTTCTAACCCACAACAACTTTTGTCAGTTTGTTTGTTTGTTTGTTAAAGCATCGCACAAAAACTATGAGGTAAATTTTGATCTTTTTTATTGAAGAATATACAACTTAAAACTTGTTACCTTAAGTTAATCAAGAATAAAAATAGACAATTTTGATTAAATAAAGAAATATCGACATAGAATAAAGAAAATAATACCGACGTTGGACCTGACTTCTTGAGGTCCTGGGTTCAATCCCCGGCTCGGGCAACAAAAAGATTAAAAAATATATTCTTAATTTTCAAATAAAAGTAACACTGCCCGGAATTGGATATGTGCCCGGTTGGCGATAGGCTAGTCGTGGGTGCCCTGGTTTTGCCTGTGCCTACCCCTGCTGGGATATAGGCGTGAAGATACCTACTTTAAAGAAATATTAAATTGAAGTCGCATGAATAAAATAACGAAAAAACTGTTTAGAGTAGAACAAGAAAATACTTATTTGTGAATCAAAGAAAAAAATTATTAGACCGTAAATGTTAAATGACAAACTTACTACATGAGAGTTTTGCCGCCATCGAGAGAAAAGATGGTCGAAGTTTTTTCATAATCATTGAATTTCGTGTTTATATTGAATGAAATTAGAAATGAAATGAAATGAATGAAATGAAATGAAATGAAATG
>NJDD01000410.1:65427-105735 GCA_002245505.1 Calephelis nemesis
ATATTAAGTTGAAGTCGCATGAATAAAATAACGAAAAAACTCTTTAGAGTATAACAAGAAAATACTTATTTGTGAATCAAACAAAAAAATTATTAGACCGTAAATGTTAAATGACAAACTTACTACATGAGAGTTTTGGCGCCATCGAGAGAAAAGATGGTCGAAGTTTTTTCATAATCATTGAATTTCGTGTTTATATTGAATGAAATTAGTCAAATTTGGTGGCATTTTGTACAATTTTGTCCAGTGAAAGTGCACAAATGAAATAATTACGAAGAAATTTTTTACTTACTTATAAGAAAGAACTTATTATATGTATCATTAAATATGATCTAGTCGGTTACGTATGCATTTTTTATTTGCGGTATCGCATAAAAAGACGAGAGTTAACTTTTTAATAAGGCGTTTTTCACTCATTAAAAAAAGTCGCCTTTCGCACTTCAAAGTGTCTGAGCTTAACGAGTCGCTGATGAAACTCCAAGCTCGTGATTTGCCGAGACTCAAGCTGAGAGTTTAATGTTTCAGCTTTTCATTCAGTTTTTTCCTTTCCCATTCAACTAAGAAAGGAGGTTTTTTATTAGGAAACTAGCGGCCCGGTACGTGCTTCGAAACGTATATGAACGCATTAATGTCATAACACAACAAAACAAAAAAAACAAATTAAAAATGTTTCAATATGATAGCATAATCCCCACGTGAAAAAAGTTTCAATTTGACTGAAAAATACCCATTAACAAAATAATCCGCCATTTACTGAATTTATTTGTTACAAAAAATGTGATAAATGAAGAACCGCTGGACCGATTTTATGCAAACTTCACTTATACCATCTACTAAATAGTTTGAACAAAGCCTAAGCATTTGGTTTGGATAGGTAATTCCATTCTTGAGTTATAAAATTACTACGAAAAGAGGCATTGATTTTTATATCTTACTAGCTGCTCCGGCGAACTTCGTTTCACCCGTTCAGTATGGAAAATATTGAAGTAATATTTTTCCTATTTTCCCTGCAACTTTCCCGGTATTTCTTTTCATAAAAACCTTCTCCTGGTAATAACAAATACAATAAAAAAAAATTAGCGAAATCTATCTGGTCGTTCGGAAGTTATGCGCTTACCAACACATTTAGCGATTCATTTTTATATATTAGATATAGATAAACAAGAAGGCAAAATTCCTTTTACATGTCTTCAATAGATATCATACATGTTAACAGTGCACTGCCGGTCTAAGTTACCGTATTTATAGTATTTATACGAAGTACGCAGTATTTATACAAAAGGAAAATCTAAAGTCTAGCTGCTGCTGCGCTTTCTTGGTTAAAACGATGGACTAATTAAAATGAAAACCAGTATTCTATTTGTTGAAAATGTTATTTTAATAATGGTAATATATTGTTACAGTTGGTCTTAGCTGACACGTGTCTATAAACTGCCTACATGTCTAATGTTATGTTTATAAGTTCAATAGTTATCGAAGTTTTGTGTTAATGAGGAAATATTTTATCACTTATGTACATAATATGATATGTACACAGAAATATATTTAGAAAAAGCATAATTATTATTACAAATCTTAAATGTATAAAAAATTACATACCATAAGCGATTTAAAAATTGTTGATTTGCCCTGTTTTGCACTGAACTGTCTTTCCTTTCCTAAGCGCGAGCTTTAACAATAATTATTCGTTGTTGATTATTTACCAAGATTCAACACAAGAACTTAGTACTTACTGTTTCACTTTTATTCTCTCTCTTTAATTACGTATAATACTTAATTTTCTAGTTTCCTTGATTTGTTAGTTTTTGCACTAGGTGCAAATTTTTATTATTAACATTTTAAAATGTTTTTATTTAATAGTAAAGACAAAAGTTCTACGTTTTTAGGGTTCCGTGGCTAAAGGTCAAAAATAGATTAGTTATGTCTGTCCATCCGTATGTCACAGCCATTTCTTTCCGGAACTATAAGAGTTAGCTGTTAATACCTGGTAAGTAGATGTACTCTGTAAATATTGATACTACTGTGATTAAAATGGGTGTGGTATCATAATGTACGTGTAATGAATCTGTAATTTAATAAATTCTGTGCAAAAATGTATAAACAAAAGCCTTATGTTGATGTTCTAGAAATTCTAGAATTTTCTATATGTATCTGAATTATTATAGACTTAGCCACGGTTATCTCTCAACAAGAAAACTTAAAAAAAATAAAAACTGAGACACAAAAACAATTTAATTATAACTATCCACGGCTGATACAATAAAGGTGATCTTCCAAATAGCGAACTCCTCAAATACTTGGAGCCAGGCTTCGAGAATTAAACCAGAGCTAAAATGTTACGACTACAGCAATTACAAATAATATACGTGCCATTCTTATATCAACCAAAGAATATTATGGATGTTTCATGTAAGAACAACTGAAAAAACTCAACAATTAAAGTGTGTGCGAACTAAGTGGTGGCCAGCAGCTATTTAAGAAACAAAAACTAATACATTCTAAGGCTATGTTTAACAAAGTATCAGTAAAGCAATCAGTGGTTACTTATTAAGTAAATTACTGAATGATTAAATTCTTTCAGTAACTTATAACGCGTTTCAGAACCGTCCGAACAGTATTTTTATGTGTCGAGTAGTTCCGAAGCACAGTTTTGTAAAATTAGCTACTGTTTTCGTCTAATATTTTTATTGAATTATATATATTTTTATCAAGTTTTTAGTAAAAAAGATATACATTTTATGAAACATAAAGAAAAATTATAAATAAAACAGAGTTTGTTAAGCTTCTTTATACTTTTGTTTGTCAAACTTTAAATAAAATTTATTGTATCAGCATGCACGTTTGACGAAACGTAAATGTCATCTGTCTTTTGGCAAGTGTCTCAATATTCAATGTTGTATATCTTCACGTCCATATCCGCGAAGTGGTAGGCAGAGGTACAACCAGGGCACCCACGACTAGCCGAAAACACTGATAATGTGATAGATGTCAAAACTATCGCCAACCAGGCATATATCATATCCCAAGCAACCTTATATTTCTTAGAAAATTGAAAATACAAATTTTCTATTTTTTAGCTGCCCGACACGAGGATTGAACCCGGGATCTCAAGACCTAAAACCAGTGGCGTAGCGTGCCTTAGCGGGGCACCGTATAAAAACTTTTTTGGGGGCCCTTAGGAAGAGCAAAGATTTCCCAAAAAATGCATAACATTACAAGAAATATTTTTGTATCATAATTATACCTATGTATCACTATTCAACAAAAAATAACAAACAATTCAAATTAAATGTACTCTTTCTGCCTTTTTATCGGTAAACTGATTTATTAAATCATTAAGGTAGGTATATATCTGATGATGACTTGAGTTTTTCTAAAGGAATTTCAGGAATAAAATTAAATAGGAAGGTTTTGCTTTTTGCTTTTGCCCGTTGGGGGTCCCTTATGGTCCTGGGGTCCCGTATAATTGATACGACTGATACCGCGGTAGCTACGCCCCTGGCTAAAACTCATATCGTAATATGGTCTCTTGTAACTTATTAAGGATAGCGCCCAGTTGGACGAACCGGGACGGGGCCACTGGGCCACTGTATTGCCCACTGGGCCCGGGGCGCATCAGCGCGGATTTTTCCGCGGCGGAAAAGTTACCAAAGATCCTGATATAACTGTTAAAAAGAGCACTATGATATTTTAACGCTAAAGTTTCACACGACAACTACTAGAGACCTATCACAAGATGGGATGATTAATTAGCTAAGATCGCCAGCCGAAAGTATTCTTAAACAAAATAGTAAATCGTGCTTTTTCTCTTTGCCACCAACCCTCACTAGAAGAGTGTTAGTAAGAAGGTCGCCGCTTTACCCAAGACCCTAATTTTAAACAATTTCTCTAATTCACAATTAAATTAGGGAACTTGACGCTAACTTAAACTTGATTAATGGCAAATGCTAACGCTCACGCAAAAAAAAACAACAAATTTATAGTTTCAAGAGAGTTGAAAATAAACAACAAAAAAAGAAATAGGTAGCATATCAACTGCAAGTCTGTTCCAAAAACGGACAAAATAAAAAAATGATATCGAATATCAGATTTTTTGCACCATCGTGAAAGAAAATGGTCACAGTTTTATCAAAGCTCAGACCAATAAATTTCAAGGTAATTAAATTTCCTGTTTATATTGAATAAAAATAATCAATTAAGGTGGCATTTTGTTATTATTTTTTTAACTACTAAGATGAATGGTGGATGATAAGACCCATGGCAAAAATTTAAAAAAAAAACGTAAATTTTGAATTTTTCATGATTATTGAATTTCGCGTCCTTTATGAGTAAAATTTATCATATTCAAGGTGCATTTATAACAATTTTGTTGAATAGCGCACTAGTGAAGTATTTACAAAGAAATCAGTGTATTTGTATTTTCTCGAAGCTGGCAAATCTCATTCGATGAGTTTGGGTAAGAAAGCCACCGCTTTACCTAATACCCTGATATAATTAACTAGTGGCGAAGTCGACTGATTACTATTTTAAATCATTTAAGCTCATATTTACCCGATTATTTGATGGAAAATTAATAAATTAGGTAATCCTATGCTCGCCTTTAACGAGCTGCCTGGCAGGAAGGCAGATGGTCTATTCTGCAAAGGAGCCCGGACCAACACGAGGGTGTTTGTTACTCTTTCGCGCAAAAACAACTGAATGGATTTAGATGAAGCTTAATAATAACAGGAAAGTAATAGTTCATATAATAGGAAAATATGAAGATTTTATTTATCTTGGCACACAGGCGGTAGCTACTGATTTAAAAAGTAAAAAAATTTGATAGGTACTAAAAACATTTTTTCCAGAGCCTACTTGTTAGGAACGTTTTAGGTAAGCATATAATATAACAAAGTAAATTCTCGTCCTTACGTATAACTTTAATAAAAAACTTTTAGAGATCATCTTTATATTTCATGAATTGGCGATTTTAATATCGATGTGATCATTTTCAAACATGTTGCCAGACACTTTCTTCATCGTTTCTATAACAACGACAAAATCATCGTATGGAACCACGAGTAAATTTCGAACCGAATTCTTGCACTTAGTGTATCCAGTTTCTGCTCTTCAGTTACAAGGTCGAAAGATGATCACGATGATCAACATGTGGATTTTCGATTAATCACACTTCTTATGTTAATACATAATTTTTTTAACTACGCCAGAAACATGAAGGATTTTTTTTATAAAATTTAAATTAGATATAGGTAGTCGAAATGTAAGATTCCACACAAAACGTTACCTTTTACCTCTTACCGTAAACGTTACCTTTTAATACCTATTTGATTAATGTCGCCTTTGATTTTTGAAAGTTTCTATTTATGCTATTTGTTTCTTAAAGAACCTTTTTTTTTTTATTTTGTAAACTTAGATCTTTAGAACAAATACCATTCATGTGCGACATTAATAAAATAGAAATGGTATGTGTACTTATGTACTCGCGTAAGAAGTTATACTTGATTATGGATTTATTTAAATAAATCTACATTAATAGATATAATATGGATTGCTCTTGTATGAAACAAAACACAAATGTATGTGTGAATGTAGAAACGTTTTTAAAGCAAGCAACTTCATGATGTTACTGTTATGTAATGCGCGCGCATTTGGCCTAATCTGTCCAAAAAAGTTCTCGATAACGGTTGAGATATCTTATTAATTATGATATAATTATCATACGGCCAATATTAATAATCAATCCTAATCCAAAACTTGCTGTCCAAGATTAATATTTTGATCCATTTTTATGTTATCGCTTGCCAATAACATATCTGTGGGCAGGATAAATGTGGCACATTAGGTATGGGATAGGCCGGCGGATACGCAGCTATCTAGATTGCTTGAAATCCATTAGATGGAGATACATTATTAACATTGGCCGATAATGATATGATATAAATGTATAATATATAAGTTCAGATCAGAACAAAGATTTTTTTTTGTTTGTTTTATTTGTTCTAATCTGACCTTGCTGTTTTAAAATTAAGGGAAGCTGATACGTAAAGTGTAAAAATATTATTTATAATTTTTGAGTATGGTAGGTATAGCCCTTTTGGTAACCCCCGTATTCCCGTATACTTGGTAATATAGGAGTAGCAGCGTTTTTGTACACGGCTTCCAGACGGCACTCACACATTTACATTGTAAATGTCTCAGTATATTATGGTCAAAGTAATAGGCAGTACAAAAATCTAACACGCTTAGTATTCTGTTGGCGTTAAATAATAACTTTAATGAAAATCTACAACCTCTGTTTTATTTTCTTATGATAAAAAAGGCAAAGCCAAGCGACGGACAGATAAAGGATTTTTTAATAATTGAACACCTCTGATTATCGCCTCTGTGGTCTAGCGGTCCGGGTGTTGGACTTGACTGCATGAGGTCCAGGGTTCGAATCCCGGGTCGGCCAACAAAAAGAAAATTGGATTTTTCCAATTTTCTAATAAAAAAAATGTTGGTTGGGATTGGAAATGTGTCCGGTTGGCGATAGGCTTGCCACCTATCACATTGTGGGACTTAGTGTCTTCGGCTAGTCGTGGGTGCCTTGGTTGTGCCTCTGCCTACCTCTTCGGGGATATGGGCGTGAAGGTACTTTACTTTAATAATTGAACACTAAAATCTACGGATTACACCATACAATAACAAATTTAACTGTTTTTTCCGGATGATTGGAGTTTCAAATAATTTTATCTCTTTCAAAATGTAGAACGTATTTTAACTCTCATAATAAAACTTGTTATTTCAAACAGATGCGGAATTTTTAAATTTGTTGAATACAAATATTCACATTTCAAATGTTAACAGAACCGTTATACTTTTTGATCGGGAAAACTACTCTGTTTAAATAAGAGTCAATAAAATTTAACACGAATGTGAGTTGTTTTTGTAAAAATTCTATATTTGAAATATAAGCTTTCCATATCAATGCATATTCAAGTAATATTATTAGTGTTGACACTATAAAGTTATGTTTGCGTTTATGTGTCCATGCGTAGGGATGAAACGATACCATTGGGGTATCAATACTCTACTCGATACTGGTATCGGTCGTCAAGTATCGATACTTATTCAGTATCGATCACAAAGCATCGATACTTACTACTATCGTATCGTTTTTGGAAAATTTTGAGTGAAAACCGTAGCAAGAATTGGTAGTCTTTATTGAAAGTACTAATAATATTCTAACAAAATAATAATTTTTGAGTTACTCCCGACCATGAGTGTCGCGGGTAAGCGCTAGTACAACTTCAAAATAATTTAAGAAAAAAAGTCAGTTTTGCTCAAAAACATTAACATATTTTTTGTAAATGTCTTAAGGTTAAACTTTTTTCGGGCATAGACAAACAAGCTTGTCAACTGCCAAGGCTTCTAACTACACAAAACTAAGCCTAGGATGCGTTCAGAAGCTTTAATTTACGATAAACGTTTTTTTTTTCAATGTTAAAAAATAAACATCCATTATCTTAATTTTCGTAAACCATAAAATTTACTGATATGAGTAGGTACTTTTAACCGATACCTACTCGATACTTCATTTCAAATTATAGATACTAAAATGTACTTGGTATCGGTAAAAAGTATCGAGTGCCTACTTGAATTTCCTCGTATCGTTTCATCCCTATTCATGTGAACTTTAAAACTTTTAATATGGTTGTGCTCGTTCTTTTTATACATGCCTGCAATTTTTCCGAATCGGGAAATTAAAATCTGTAGTGGTTTGCATTTTTGTTTTGGCTTAGTAAAATTTCATCCTGCAAGTTTTTTAATTATATCTTTACATGATTAACTGTCAGCTTTTGGGACGATCATCGAAAACTGAATCTTACAATTCCATGCGAAATAAATCTACAGAAGTATCCTATGTTTTACTATATTTCAAAAAGTGGAGGTTATGACTTTGATTTTACTTCTGTTTATTGGCCTATAGGCAACAGATTCAGGTGGTTCTTTTTGGATGTTGAGTGTCACCATTCCTATGTGGTGTCATATAAATTTTATCAGGATACGACTAGTGATTTTTGAGTTATACCAGAGATTAATATTGTCTTTGATTATACTTAATGATAAACTTTCGTGTAACATCAACTACTTGTCAAAAAAATTGGGATGAAATTTATGTAGAACTATCTCGAAATCATTAGCTACCTTTCGAAAACCGAACGATCAATGCGCTGAGCTCTTACCATGAGTTTACGGCTTGTCTAGTTTACTATACTCGTTACCGTCTCTCTCAATTATTTGTATGAAAACTTTGAACAGCGCCTCTATTGGTAACTAAGAGAAACACAGTTTTAGACCAAAAGTAACGTAGATTTTGCCACCTAACTCACAGAACGTAATCTATACCAACTCATTGTAAAAGCTCTGGTAATGAAATAAATTGAAGTCGGTTTTTGCAATTTTAGTGCGGCTATGTTAGATTTTACCTATAACCTTATTTTTGATTTATTGCATCATGTAGAGAAAAGGTGTGCGTTGTTTTTTCTTGGTTATTGAATATCGTGTTTATATTCTTCAAGTCTATCCTATAGCCTTTGGGGATATATATATATATCCCCAAAGAGGTAGGCAGAGACACAACCAAGGCACCCACGATTAGCCGAAGACATTAAGTCCCATAATGTGATAGGTGGCAAGCCTATCGCCAACCAGACACATATCCTATCCCGAGCAACGTTACTTTTTAATAAAAAATGTAAAATATACATTTTCTGTTTATTTTTATTGCCTGACTCAGGAATCGAACCCAGGACCTCAAGAAGTCCGACGCTGGAGAGTTAGACCACAGAGGCGATATTTGTCATTAGTCAATTTTATTGGCATTTTGTGCAACTTCGTTTAGTGAAAGTGTACAAATAAAATAAACGCGAAGAATTTAGTCTGTCGTGTATCTCTCTTTGCTCAAGACCCTGAAGCAAATTTCTTTGATGACTTATCACTTATTTTAAACTTGATGCAAATTTCAACTTGAATAATGGCAAGTGCTAACGCTAGTTCAAAAACTAAATAAAGGAACTTTGTTATTGTTAGATGCACAACACTTTATTATCCAGTTTAGACGCAAACAAATAAACCTAGCTTACATACGTACAGACAGATCAATAAACAACAATGAATCGGTTTGACCGAACGCCTAGCTCGGCCTTCGCAATAGCACTGCAATGATTCTAATCTGCCCTTCACCAGCTTCGTAATCGTTGGTGCCATCTTATATTTTGTCGTATTTCATGGTGTTAAGTTTGTAGCTTTGACTTTGTGGCATGATCAAGGTCATAGATAACAAGAAAGAAAGAGAATTAATTACTCTTGTTGTGACGCTGAATAAAAACTATATAATTTATATTAACCGTTATGATCTATTAAAAGGCATATTGAAATATAACATTTTCTGTTTATTTTTATACTAACCGCTGACTCGTCTACACGGTAAAACAACATAATAATATTCGTTCTAAATTTTCTATGTGGTCTGGCGGTCCGGCGTCGGACTTGGTTTTTCAGGTCCCGGTTTCGAACCCTGCGTCGGGCAACCAAAAATCTAGAAATTTGTATTTTCAATTTTCTAATAAGGATAACGTTGTCCGAGTTTGGATAAGTGCCTGGTTGGCGATAGGCTTGCCACTTATCACGATAAGTGGCAAGATATTAACTCATATTCGAGTTATATCGATTTAAGGCTTGGTAATTACGATAACAAATTTTTCTGATATTATATAGCGTGAATTTAATATCCATCAAAAATGTCACCGAAAACCAGAGCCGGATTAACCCTGTATTGGCCTGTAGGCAATACAACGTTCAGACTCTTTTACTTTACCTATCAATCGCGAAACTCACGTATTGTAATTAACGTATTTCTAAAGTTTCAGAATTATTACGTTTCACTACTACTACAGAACAGTCCAGTTGCGTTCCGAAGGATTATATTAGTTCTAATATAAGATAGTAGATGGTTCTGTATGTATAAAGTTTAGGTACATGCGTTGAAAAAAAGAATAGTAATGTTGAATGTAATTTTCGATCCCTAAAACTTTTTGCGGACTGCAGTGGGCCCCTGTCGACCCTGGGCCCTTAGGCAGTTGCCTACTCTGCCCTATGGTTAATCCGGCTCTGCCGAAAACTACAAACTGTACATAAATTATCCCATTCATATTGACACGAACAATGTCGTATTTTATATTCGACAGCTCCTATCAGATCCATGACTCGACAAATCTTTTATCGAGTTTCGAAGTGAATAAAATTGATATACAGGATTACTGAGTGATATGGTCTGGATTTTGATATAAAAAGGACCATAGTTAGTTTAATAATGGCGGACTTGATTGCATAAATCATGACATAAGCTCACAACATAATAATATGGGCTTTTTTATCCATGTCCCCATATAGACCGTATTTGCGTTAGCAGGCTAAAGATATGTATAACAAACAGCCAATATTAACTACCTATCTACAGATAAAGATAGGTTTTCAAGAGTTTTGTTACTAAGATATTTTGTTACTTTTTAAAAATAATAAAATTATCTTATCTTAGATTATTAATATGTGCTGTCAAGCTAACATTAAAACATAAAAGTATTTTGTTACATTTTAAGATAGCGAAAAATAATTATTTTCTTAAACATTCGTTCTTGAAAACAGTTGACTATGAACACCATAGATGTTACTGGTACGTCGCCATTTTAAAGCGAATATATCCGGGTTCAATTGAACGAGATAAAATTAATATTTGAACGAGAAGCACAAACGCGCGGAAAGGATTGTTATGAGTTCCTGCGAATTTTGCTGTAAATTATTAAATTACTTAAAAGTATGGCATTTGATCTAATTGAAACATATGAAACATTAATATGTCACACATCATTCCAAGCAATATGAACTATTTCGAAATGTTTTATCTTTGAAATTTTTTAACAAATGTTGAGCTTGGATTACAACAAAATTTCAATGTTGGACCATATATGTCACTTTTTCTACAGAGTAAAATTGTAATGTTATGGAAGGCCTATTATAATAAAAAAAAATACTAAATTTTTTACAGTCATAACTCATAAACATTAGGCACATTTTTAAGACTCAGACCGCCGTATAGCCGGGATCTTTGGTTCAAGAATACGAGTACGTATGTCATCTAAAAGCTGTAATGTATGACTAAACTTATTTATCGACTCTTCGTGTTCAATACTTGAATGTTTCCAAATAAGCATTATTTACGAAGAAGAAAGACAAGCAAGGTGAAAGATTTCCTGATATACAAAATTGACGTCGCCTCTATAGACATTATAGATATTGATTATTTTATTATGTTTCCCTTCGCTGCTGCCAAGTGCTCGCCATTATTGTGTTATGGCTTACGGCCAATTTCAATAACCTACCTAAGATAAGAAATAGGGCTACTTCATCGGGCAATTTCTATCTACAGATAGAGATAGTCCTACTACAGTTTTGTTGCTAAGATATATGTATTAATTATTTAAAGTGACAGTGTTTATTGAAAATAGTAGTAATATTCTTAACAACCGACGGAAAAAGAGGGTTTATGGAGAGGAGGTTTATGTGTGTGTCTGTGGCATCACAAATTTTAAACGGATGGATCAATTTCCATGCGATTTTTTTCATTTTAAAGCTGATGCGATCGAGAAGGTTCTTAGATGCGTTATTTAAAGATTTTATCAGTGGTTATTAAAAATGTTTGCTTTATGATTAATTATCAGTAATTAACAAAAACATAAACAACATAATTCTAGTACGCCTATCTCTAGCTAGATAGGTAACTCAAATCCGTCGTTTGAGAATAGCCCAAAAACCAGGATTTAGTAATTTCAGCTTCATATTGGCAAATCATTCTTATCTTTTGGCAACATTGCTTATTTTTTTTAAATAAAATCCAACCCTATTCGCCAAAAAAATGTTCAGTATCGCAAGCACAAATTTTACCATTTCAGAAGTGTGTGTCTTTCATACTATTTACTTTGCCAAATGATTTAAAAACCTCTATTTTATCATATTTAAATACTAGGGGACACCATAAGCTCTTGAAACAATATTGTTTTAATAATACTAATTTTCTTCAAAAAACAGACAACCTTAAAACGTATGACATAAAGTTGCTTTTATTAGTGGATATTTAACAACAAGGAAATAAATTATCTTCACGCCCGTATCCCCGAAGAGGTAGGCAGAGGCACAACCTGGACACACACGACTAGCCGAAGACACTGAGTCCCACGGAAATAATACTGCTTTAAACATTTATGGTAGGGTCCCTTATCTATTAACCCTCATGTAAAGGATTACAAAAAGTGCAGTATAAGTATTGGGAGCGCCACTCCTCATTATTTTTCATTTTGTATAAAAATCGTCAAGACCTTCTGTGTCTAAGCTACGTAGTCCCAATTGTTTCCGCGTGTTGGTCCGAGCTCCCTTGCAGAATAGATCATCTGCCTTCCTGCCAGGCAGCTCGTCATGATCAAATCAAAGATGAGCATAGGCTTACCGTTACTAACACCGTGACATCTGACTAGGTGGTAGAGTTTCGCAGCGACTCACCCGGATTGGTACCACCGCCTTACCTATTCCTGCCACCATAACGTCATGATGTGTTTCGGTTTGGAGGGTAAGGTAAACTTACTTTTGCTCGAGGCCTAACATCCCTGCCTCAGGTTGGCATTACCACCTTTGGTGTCTTCAGGTGGCGTGAATTTCTTACCATCAGGAAATCCGTCTGCTTGTTTGCCTTCCAATATCATAAAAAAAATTAAGAATTAAGTTGCTGTACTATACTGAGGAACAGACATTCATGTGGAATCTTAGGGTTCCGTATTTAGTCTTTTGGCAACAGAACCTTAAAAACATTATACGGAAGATTCGCTTAGCCTGCATTATAACGAACATTGTCTAATATCGTGCCATAATAATTTTTGTCGTCTTAATAACATTTTGTAATGGAATTTCCTGTAGAGGAATTTAATTATGTAAAGCGTTTCCCGATATTTTCCTAAGCTAACTTTAGAATACATTAAATATTAGAGTGCAGCACAGCCTCTCGTCTTTAACAATCTATCAAAACAAACTTCAAAGTGTTCTTCTTCTTCTTTTATGACCTTACGCTGTTTGATTTCGCCACTTGAGAGTGTTTTTTTTTGCTTCGCTGATGTATTACGCGATGACTCGCCCAGTCAACCAATTTTTATATTTTTTGGAAAGGTAAATCGTGATTACAAGGTTCTTTATAAATATTACGAAAAATCGAAAATTGTTTTCTGCAGTTGATATTAAATAAGGTGTTAATAAAATGAAGTCGGTTTTTTTAGCGACCCGCAAAAAAGGTCATCAGTTCGAATGTATGTTTCTAAGATCCGAAAAATGTTTTTTTGAGTTAAAATTAAAATAGTGGTAATAAAATGAAGTTTGTTTTATAAGCGACTCCGAAACGAGGAGGTCATCAGTTCGATTGCTTGTTTTTTTTAAGTTTGTTTCGCTATTAGTCAACCAACAAAAAAAGGATTTTTTTAAGGTAGCTGTTTAAAAAGGTAGCTATAAAAAGGTAAAAGGTAGCTATTTAAAGGTAATTTGAGATGTTCCTTCAAGAATTTTATAAATATCTCACAAGTAGTTTTTGAGTTCTACGTTATTCAAATTAAAATTCAAAATACTTTATTCACGTAGATCTACAAATAAAATAAAATATTCTTGTGAAGCGTCTATATAATTTTAAAAACTACCACTGAATCAGAATGTACATAAATTTTCATCTATGTTGACGACATCGTTATCAGTAGAAAATAGGAAAATTTCTATTTTAAGTTATTGGAAGGCAAATAAGAAGACGGATTTCCAGATGGTAAGAAATTCACACCGCCTAGAGACACCAAAGGTGTTAATGGTGCGCTGCCAACCTAAAGCTGGGATCTTAGGTCCGAAAAAAAATCAGTTTACAGGACACCTTATCCTTCGAACTGGAACATGCCAACGGCAAGCAAATTAGGGCAGCAGGAATAGGTAAGGCGATGGTATCAATCCGGGCGAGTCGCTGCGAAACTCTACCACCTAGTCATGTCACGGTGTTAGTGACGGTAAACTGTAAACTTACGCTCACCTATTATAAGCTGCCTGGCAAGAAGGCAAATGGTCTATTTTGCAAAGGAGCTCAGACCAACACGGGGAGAAAACTAAATTAATCTGCTTCAAAAATTTTAATACGTCCCGTTGAGTCTTAGAATGAAGAAATCTAGATCTTTTTAAGCACATTATTACGTGATTTTAAATCATAAAAGTAATTTTTAGAATTTATTTTTTAAAAGTAAGTGTTTTTCGAGCGATCAAAAGTAATATTACATTTTCTTTAGCATACTGTGAATAGCATACTCTGCTTCATAAATTTCACAATTGTTTAACAAATTAATACTCAAGTGGTTATTAAAATCATCTCAATCGTGAAATTGGCTCAGACTAAATAAGTAACTTAACTTAAGCTTATTGCAAAGTTTAAAAACAAGGGGCAGTTCAAACAGGATATGATTAAACTTGATTGCCGGGGGCTTTGTTTGAAAATTACAAAAAATTTTCGAATTTCATTACGAGTTTCGTGTGGATTAAATTTTTTTTCAATTGATCCTGAGGTTTATTACGATTTAATCAGAAGTTTTTGAGTTATACCTAACAATGCACAAATTTTCATATGCGAACAAAGAATATGTCGGTACAATTAAGCATTTTGTGACAAACTCTTAACTTGTACTCTACAAATAAATGCTTTTTATTAAAAAACAAAACAAATTAGCTGTATACACACTTATGATATATGCGTTAATACTAAAATAGATACTGGAATAAGTTTAATGAATCCCCAACCAAGAAATACAGTCTCCTAAGTTCATCACAAGCGTGCCTCCGTCAGAAATCGAACCCAAGTTCGATTACGAGTATAGTATAGTAATTAAAATAAATAAATAAAAAAAACCCTGGACGAGTAACACAAATTTAATCTAACCCCAAAGTAAGCAAATTAATGCTTAAAAAAATAAAAAAATGCTTGTGTTATGAGTGTTAGTCTACGATACATTAGTATCGTTGAAATACTTATGTAGATACTAGAACTAGAATAAATTTAATAAACACCCAGACCTGGAAATGCAGACATCTCAATGTTCATTACATTGCCCTGCCTGCCTGCCTGCCCCTGCAGGAATCGAAACCGAGCCTCGCGGTTGGTCGGTGTAGTTAAGGGGCCATATACGCTAAAATACGATACAGTTTACTGTTTTTTTCATACAAAGCAATCATGGATCTTGCTGACAAAAAGACACAAGATTAACATGAATATGCTTTACTAGACTAGTGTTTTCAAAACACAATTCATTTCACTTTGCTTGATAGAAAAAAAAAATCAAAAAGTTAACCCTTTTTTGAAAGCAATACTTCAAATATGAAAATATCGACACCAGATTTAACGTAAACATAGATAAGTACTATACCTAATAGACAAGTGTTTCAGTTTTTATACTTTTTTTCAAATTACTTCTATAGTGTCAAAAATAGTGATTTGTCGCTTAAGATGTTTACTTTAAAGCGCCATTGTTCATAGTAATCATGGAACGGGAAAGCGCGGTGATTGGCTCTTCTGGCTGACTGAGAATGGGGCCTTAAACGCGTACCCTAGCCACTCGACCAACGAGGTGGTCATAGTATGACACCTGCAACAAAATATGTTGGGATTGAAATATGTTTAGGTAAAACTCAAGGTGAGGTTAATTACATAGTTAACCCTAAGGTTATCTGGCAGAGGTCGCTTCGAAGCAATAAGTCCGCCTTTAGTTTCAGTAATATTACAATATATCCTTTAAATAAGTTGTAATAAATAGAATTCATTAATTCCTTTATAATTTAATAAAATCATAAACATCAAAAAGATTTAAAAATGTATTTTACATAACAAAAAGTCATCTTAAAGTCTAGACGGCATAATCTTAAGCATCGTCACAGTTTTCTATTTTCTTCAGGATATATTCAGTATTATTACCGGTCTCCATAACCTGATACCACCGGCGCCATTGAGGGACATGCGCAGAATATCCTGTTTTAGTGAATATGCCTTACTCACGAACCAAGACTTTTTTCATTTGTTATTCGAATGACTACTAAAATTTTGCCTCTCGTATTTCCTTCAATTCAACTTGAGCGCTGTTATGTAAAAGTTCAATGTAACATGAATATCATCTGTCGATTAACTTAAGATTAACACGAATATCATCAAGCGATTATCATCGCTTCTGTGGTCTAACGGTTCAGGTGTTGGACTTGACTGCATGAGATCCCGGGTTTCAGTTGTCATTGCCCTGGAAATGAATGAGGCAACCAAAGTATATCATGTGACCTGATTCTGCACTTGTAACTAATTCGTCCTTTTTGGCCTCCAAATACTCTTTGTGTACTGAACCCAAAGAGCTTATGAATATATGATTAATCTTAGAAAATCTAATTAGGGAAAATCGTGCATGTCTAATCCGTCTTTACATATTATAATAATAATAATATATTATAAGAATAAATAATAGGGCTTTATATACACTCACATATATATACTCATATAAATACTCACAAAAATTATTTCTATCTTTTTTATAAAAAATTAAAAAAGATAGGTCACATACATCATTAAAGATATTTCAATAAATGTGAGGACAAAAAACTAATTCCTTTATTTTGTATTTGGATGCGTTATCCCAAAAATTTATTAACCAATTTTCATTTATTATTCTAACTACCTTACCAAAAACATGCAACATCAAATATGCAACACGAGGCTTTTAGTAGTAAAGTTTTTTGTTTAATCGCGAATGTTTTTCCAATTTAAACAATTGGTCGACAGGTTTGAAATAGCACGCGAGTCTTTATTTTATTTGGGTAAGGGCCTCTTTCACCATCCTCAAGTAAAGTGTCGATTTATTACTTGCCGCTCATAGTTACTCGGCTAGTAAAAGTTCCGAGTAATTTGCTTCAGTTTCACCAATGAAATCAAAGTGTCAACTAACAACTTGCCACATAAGTGGTGATTAAAGGAATGAGTGTACGAAAGGAATGTTTCTCCCTACAAATACCATTGTCATTACTGTCAAAAACATTAGACGTCAAAACATTTGTCTAGATTTTGAAATACGAAAGTGCGCACAACAAAATGCGTGTTAATTTAATTTATAAACAAAACTTCACACGTACGTTTTACATTTTATAAAGTACTGATTACTTTGTTCAAGTAATTTACAGCACTATAAAAAAATTATCTTCACGCCCATATCACCGAAGAGATAGGCAGAGGGACAACCACGCCAAACACGACTAGCCGAAGACACTAGCAAGCCTTTTGCCACAGGGTACATGTCCAACACGAGGATCGAATACGGGACCTCAAGAAGTCAAGTCCGATGCAGGACCGCTACACCATAGAGGTGATACGCTTTACAATACTTTGCTATACGATAAAAATATCATGCATCCTGTTAAAGGAGTGCAAACTTCACAATTTAGGAACGTGAAGTGTTAACGAGTTTGATAATAAAATTTAAAGATGTGATTGTTGATAAGACAAACTGATGGAAAGATACATGGAAAAAAGAGTAACATGAAGTAGAAAACCAGTTTAATGCTAGGTTCGGAGGACGAATTAACACGACTTTTCTGTGTCAGTTGAATAAAAACCAATTAAGCTCTCAAATTAATATAAATAGTCAGTAAATATGTAGCACTGCGTCATATTTGACCCCGCTGCACTGCGGTGAATATCCACTTGAATAAAGCTTTAATACCCGTTTATACCCGTGAATTACGCACAATGGGGAATTTCAACGGGTTCTGGAAAAAAAAAATTTTCTAATCTCGTGAATCTATTTAATACACGTAATTACAAAAGCGTCGAAAAGTTATATTTGTACTTTAAAGATATTTCATATTGTGAATAGGCCTTCGTGGATACTTTTGAAAGCCTGTATTAAGCACTACATTCCCTAACTTCATAAAATTTACACCATATTCTAAACATGTGTACTAGGGTATAGTTACTACTTGTAGTACTAGGGTATAGTTACTACTTGTAGTAACTATACCCTAGTACACAATATGTTGTAGCTCTTGAGCTATTGTACTGTTATCACAAAAAAATATGAATATATATTTCATTTAAGGTCATCTGTGTGACAGTAGCGAAACGATCAAGCTACTAATTTTGACTAGAGTATGTGAAGTTCTATTTGAGATTTGTTCCCACACAGTGAGGAATTTTAATGGGTTCTGGACAAAAATATTTGCCTATTGTTTGTGATATCGTTAATTTTACGAAACATAATTGCAAATACGTCGAAAACATTCATTTGAACATTGAAGATATTCCAGAAAACATATTTTGAAGAGGCCTTGTGTGATTCTTTGAAATAAATTTTTACAACTCTTCACGCCCTTAACTCCAAAAACTACACCATATTCAAATGTGTGAATTGGGGTGTTGTTACTTTAATAAATATTTAATAACATAAAAATAATTAACAATTAATATAATATTATTCCCTACCCTTGCGTGTGAACTTGAACTAGAACATGTAAGGTTAAGGCTTGTAAAGTTACAAGTTTTGGATCATCTCGTACTCAGGTTCTTTTCGAAAAAATAATTATCAAATAGTGTCCTGGTAATATGTGGTGTTCCTATATTAATTTCATATTATGATGATGATCTGAATTTTGTGTTGTTAATAAAGCATAAACTTTTAGTTATGCTGTCGACCTCTTCCACAGATACTTACCCCTTACCCCTACCCTTTGTTGATAAAATTGATGTGGGACCATCTCGGAATTCCTGATAATCCTAAATCAAAACCTCTAAAAAATTCGAAAGAAGCTATCTGATTTCTTAGATATAGCTTACTATATAAATACGGTAAAGAAAAGTGTCATTAATATTTTTTTCCTTCATAGTTAATAGGTTGTCGAATAGTTCGTTTTGCGGTTTTTTTCCTGACTAAGTTTGAAAACGGCGGTGATTCAAGTTGATTTATCCTGATTAACGGGAAGATTTTTTTGCCATTACTTCTTGGCTAGGTTTGGAATCGGGCGTCATTTCTGATAGATAGGGCAAGCCTAATCAAATTTTAAATTTATTTGTAATAAAGCATGAACTTATTGAAATGTAAGTTAAAAATTATCCAACATTATTTACTAAATAGTAAATTTAAAAATATTTGCATATAACAATGGGTATAACAAGTTGGTAACTTTAATGAAACGATTTCTAATATAAATATACAGAAAATAAATAATTTTCATTAGATTGTGTTTGGATTTAGAAGGTCCATAAACTTACAGAAGAGACTTACCCTCAGTTTCCGAAATGCCAACAGCCTTGCTGGCTTCCTTCACGAAAACAGTTAACTATATGTGGATTTATGTTGTGTATATTTCGTTTGTATTCCTATACCACGTCAATAGTAAATGAAACACATTTTTTAATGTTTTGTTCTTATATCGGATGTAGTTATTAGTTTAATATCCTAGCCGCTGCGTTAATATTAGATGTATTTATGCATGATGTTGGCGATAGGCTTGCCACCAATCACATTGTGGGACTTAGTGTCTTCGGCTAGTCGTGGGTGCCCTGGTTGTGCCTCTGCCTACCTCTTCGGGGATATGGGCGTGAAGATACTTTCATGTAATGTATATTTCGTTTATTTTCTATAATAACAGGTTTAATGAGACACATTATTTTTAATAATGTTTTTAGACAGCAGGTGTTGTCATCAGCTTTAGTGATGGTAGCTATAAAGATATTTGCCCTCATCATAAAGGTCACAAAGGTTGAACGTCGAAACTTTTCAAAAGCTTATATTCAGTACAATGCCCTTTAAAGATCTGAACGTGAATGAAAGAAAAATTTCCTAATCATTTTATCTATGTTTCAAGTTTATTTATAAGAAAAGTTTTAAATCTTATACTCGTTCCAAAATCCTAATATCCAAAACAAAAAAATACTATAAAAACAAACATAATGTTATGTATGTAATGTTTTTTTAGGTTTGTATGTTTTCAATTAATTTTTATTCCATTTTTCTTCAACGATAGAACGATCTTTAAAAAAATAGACTGAATATTGCTCTCTGCCTAGTGCCTACCCCGTTTTGGACTTGACATGAAGATAAGTATATGTGTAAGTACATGTGTTGCTGTATGACTTTTACCCAGCGTTTCTTTGATGGATCTGTTTTACCGGCCTGAAACACGTATTGGTTTTACAACATTTCATAATTATACATAAAAAAATGAGAAAAAAAGATAAGCCCGCCGAATTTTCCCCACTACACGCAGGGCGATGATATTATATTTTTAATTATACTTTAAAATGGAGGTTCTCAAAACGACTCTCTGTTTTTTATATGTTTGTTTCACAATTTCTGAGTCAATTTTGAATAGACTAATGAAAATTTTATATGTTAGACAATGTTTCAAAGGTTGTTCTATATAAATTTTATTACTATCAGTTCAACACCTTTTGAGCTACACTTGCAAATACGTATTCTGTTGTTTGACCACATCAATAAGAAACGGTTATTTTTATAGTTTTACTGAATTTAAATATAAATTTATATTAACTAGCAACCCGTCCCAGCTTGGCACGGGTGGTCAAACTATATAAACTTTCTTCTGAAATCACTCTGTTCATTAAAAAAACTGCATCAAAATCCGTTGCATAGTTTAAAAAATCTAAACATACATAGGGACAGACAGCGAACTTTATTATGTCAAAAACATAACCTTTGAAAGAAAGTGCGAGCTAACAAACAAAGGAAAATATAATCTTAATTATTTGAAATAACAAATGCTTTGATATAAAATTACTGTTTTGTACAACACGTGTAGACTAAAGCAAAAACATAATAAGCGTAAATCCTAATTAACAAGGCGTTAAGTTATAATTGAGAAACCTGTTGATTGCAGAAAGAAAAATAGCTACAATAATGAGAATCCATCGCGTGCTCTGTTAACACTTTGCGGCAATAGAAAAATTAATTTCACAGTTGTGTTTTAGCGTTGTACTTTATCGGTTTACCCACACGCAATTTATTACTAACTACGATTATCCGTAAATTTCCCGTAATTCGTACAATTCCGTATAAGCTTAAAGGCCTATTACATTATGCGATATTAAGCATAGTCTAATTAGACTCGACTGAATATAGCATAGTCTAATAAAAGTAAGCTAGGTAGATTGTTTTAGGGTGACATTAAATTTATCAAAGATCTTTGAATATCGCATAGTGTAATAAGAGTAAGCAAGGTAGCATGTCTTAGGGTGGCATACCATTTATCAAAGATATTTTAATATCGCATAGTGTAATAAAAGTAAGCCAGGTAGCCTGTCTTAGGGTGGCATTCCATTTGTCAAAGATCTTTGAATATCGCATAGTGCAATAAGAGTAAGCAAGGTAGCATGTCTTAGGGTGGCATTCCATTTATCAAAGATGTTTGAATATCGCATAGTGTAATAAGAGTAAGCAAGGTAGCCTGTCTTAGGGTGGCATTCCATTTATCAAAGATCTTTGTCCAATGTGCCTTTGGTGAAAGATCTTAAGTAACTACGTCCAAGTTACTAGTAACTTCGAAATTTGATCAAAATCTTTCTATCTTTATAAAAATCAAAGATTTTGACATTTTAATTCAGTGTTGCCACTTTTTACATGGAGAAAATGATAAACTTTGTTTTCAAGAGCACATTGGACAAAGATCCTTGATAAGTGGAATGTCATCCTTAATAAGATGTAGGTAGAAGTTGTAAGTTTTTATCCTGAAAAAGTGCTCCTGTGGTACCATGTTGGTAACGCCGCGGGCAACAGCTAGTGGATAATATTTTTAAAATAATAGGACTCAAAAGCATCCCCCTAAATCAACTCAATATTTTTTTTCAACGTTTAACGTCACAACTCTTATCAAATTTGTAATGTCCCGTAAGGTGTAATCAGTTCCTGTATTTTAATGTTATTTAGCGCTCCCACGAGATCGCTTGGGCTATCGGGATAAGTCACATTTATCCATTCTCAACTCAGAGTTTAGTCCCGCATTAAGCATAGTCAAATGTTCTATATTTATATTATCTTACATTATCCTGGAATGTGTCATTTTATTTTATAGAAGTTGACATCGGATATGCATCATCTTTTTAATCAAAATAGGATTTCCTTACAATGTTTTTAACATCACGACGTCACTACCTTCGAGTATCATCTGAAGGTGGTGCTAAGAGTTTCCGAAACTGGCGTGCTTGTATGAAAAGGGTAATGAATGTGGAGGAAGCCAGACAGTAGGTTACTCTTGAGTATCGATTTCATGCAAATTGGAAATTAAAATCGGATTTGTCAGTTTAGGTATTTTAGAACAAAGTAATAACAGATGATTAACATTCTGTTACAACAAAATTCAATAAATCGGATAAAATCATCTATTGTTTATTATTAATTAAACTTTAATAATTCGCTAGTATTATATTCAAGAGTACCCAAAGTGACAGATCTGATAACCCTACGGGTCTGCCAAGATCGAAGGGTGAGATTTGCCAAGATCCAAGATCAAGGGGGAGATTTGGGACACAATACTCTCTGCCTACGCCGTAAGGTACTTAGCGTGAAGATATGTATGTGTGTATTTTAACGTCACTTTTGCATTTTCCACTATTTGTAAAAATTGACGTTTCCCGTTTACAAGAATTATTTTATGTACCTACTACAGTTACTTATTGTTAACTAGTACCTACTCAAAGGACACCAATTATTGAGTACTTTGAGATTAAAGCTCGGTTCCTATAATCAACAAGCCATTATCCGTTAGTATAATCATTGGTAGTTTGCTTAAAAGTGAAGAAGCGTTTCTCATAGTTACACAAAATGTTTTGAGCTAATAGTCAATAACGAACGACCGTGCGTATATTTTACTCTTCGTTTAAAATACTATAATTTAAGCAAAACGAATCTAAACTTCGAAGTAGATAGTGTTATTTATCAAATAAGATATAGTATTTTTAATAATTAATGGAAGGAAAATTCAAGGAATGATTACGCAATTGGTTAATTGTAATTCTAAAAATAAATATTTCCAATAAACTGCTCTAAAACAAACCTATAATGTAGCTAAAAGCGATCTCGATGACGTTAGCTTTCAAACCGAAAAATCCGCACCAAAATCGGTTCATCTGTTCAAAAGATATGATGCCACACACGCACAACAATTTAAACATCAACCAAATCATTAATTATATAATATGATAAACAAACTTGCCATTTTAAGCACTTTAAGTCTGATTGTACGGTAATAAATAACTAATCAAATAACACCTACATGTGACCTACAGACATTCACGATAAAATTGCTCATTAGAAGTGTTCCTTTGATAATTATAATTAATCTGAACTCTCTCATTAGTCACTATTATTGTCTCGTGATAGAGCTAGCGAAACAAAGGCACAGTAAAATTTATCTTAATAATAAGTTATAGCTAGACTCAGACGACTTTATTTAATTGAAAAAACTGAAATTCTTTTAACTAATTATAAATACGTTTGTTTGTTCTTCTTTTGCATAGGAGCAGTGTCTAATGTAATGGCATTTTTTGTATATAAACTAAATCACTACTTTTCGAGATAATTCAAATTCAGAATTATCTTTATTTCACGTTATCCTACAAGAGGCACTTGTGACGCATCTATATAATACTAAATCTACCACCTGATTGGAATCCACAAACATACAAACATCGTGAATATACAAACACACAAACAGGTCGGATAATAGACCTCCTCTTTTAAAATCGGTTAAAAATAACATTCATGTGTCTTATACTTTAAGCATTATCTATTCTAAATCATAAACTAATTAATTAAGTGTAACTTTTAGATAATGCGGCATTCAAACTAAAACACTTTTCATTAGTTGAGTAGTTTTAAACGCATTTGGGGAAAAAGGGGAAGCTATACGTTCCTCTTCTGTATTTTTATGTATACTAGTGATCGCCTATTGGTCGAATTATAAATTTAAATATCTTTTTTTAAATTTTCATTATCCCTGAAGAAAATAGTGTTTCGTTTACTCGTGCGAAGACGGTACGGGCTGCTATTTCTAAAGTGCTCAACTGTCACTTAAAATTACAGTTTAAACATTTACAACATATATTTCGTGTTCCTTGAAGCATATCCGATATTGTTGTTCGTGGCCGTAGGAAGCTAAGATGAATAGAGTCTCATTACTCCAGTAGGTATTCTGAAATGAACTGTTGTAAATCTTAGTTCGGTTCATTGCTAGCAAACGAAGCATTTCACTTTATACACTCAGACTCTGACGTAGAAATAGAAACATCTGAAATTTAATTTAACTGACTCGCCAACGTTTAATTAGAATCCATAACTATAATATGAAATGCTTTCAATTCTAAATGGCTGACATGATTTTATCCATTGTAGCTGAAATGAAAAATTCGGTAACAAGAAATAAGAAAAAACATCAAGACAAATAAATAAAAATGGAGTGTGTGATTTTAATATCAAAACAATGGCCTTTCACTACACACATATTAACGTATATACGGTACATATACCTACTAGATTTTTTATATACAGAATAATCTGACTTGCGAACAGACCGGTGTTAACGGGACACTCCCTGGCAACTATTTGATGTAATTAGGAGTATCTATCTATCTTTATTTTAGAAAAAATCTAAAAAAAAACCAACTTTGTTCTTATGTTTTACGTGGATGAAGTCGCAGGCACAGCTAGAAGTAGATGTTATACATCATATTATGTGAAAAAGTTTTATAACGTAAGGCAAGTAAAATAAATGTGAATAATTTTTCCCCCATGTTGGTCCAGACTCCATTGCAGAATAGATCATCAGCCTTTCTGCCAGGCAGCTCGTAAAAGGCGAGCATAGGCTCACCATCACTAGCACCGTGACATCTGACAAGGTTCTCCCGGATTGGTACCACCGCTTTACCTATTCCTGCCGCCATAACGTCATGGCGTGTTCCGGTTCGGAGGGTAAGGTAGCCGGTAAACTTACTTTTGCTCGAGGCCTAACATCCCGGCTTCAGGTTGGCAACGCACCATTACCACCTTTGGTGTCTATAGGTGGCGTGAATTTATTACCATCAGGAAATCCGTCTGCTTGTTTGCCTTCCAATATAATAAAAAAAATATTAGTTACCTTAAAATCTGCCTGTGGAATTCCAATAATTCAATAAATACGATACTAAATTTAAGCAATCTAGTTTTATAGCAATAATACAACTTCTATATTTCAGTATGCCATATGCTACTGGAAATGTTTTTGCACACATCGTTTTATTGAGTGCGCAGCGTAATGAAATATCTACATTACTAAAGTTACTATACTCCTAATGAAACTATAAGCAAACTTGAATCTTATTAGAAAATTTAAGAATAACGTAGACACCGGGTACCAACGTGACCTTAATGTCGAATGTTATTTTAAGATCATTTGTGTATTCTGTACACTATTCTTCTGAATATATCGAGTTCAATTTTCGTGAAAACTTTTTATGTCCCCATTTGTTACGACTAAGCAATGTCCCATTATTATTCCTTTGTACATTCAAATTATTTAAATCATCAAATAATGTACATCGTCTTTTCAGATTTGACTCCATAATGAATTTTAGGTTTTATGCCTACATAAAGACCAAAAAAGGACGAATGTCGTTTATAAAATAGTAAAATAGCACCGGAACTAAAAGAGGACCTTGTGGTAGATTAGAGGTAATAGGATAATAAGCACCACTGTAACCATAAACTCGCCAGAAAAAGTGCGTTGACGAAGGTATGTCTTAAATTATTTGATAAACGATCCCGACACTCCGTAACAAGATAATTTCTATAATAACAAGGTATGAAGATCGCGATTTTCATCACACACGTCTGTTCCTAGACTGTTGGTAACGTTAGAAGTGTACACAAATTCTCGACATAGACAAGTGAGGTCAAAATTGCGAGATACAATTATAAATCTTCGATCTTAAGTGATTCGATTTTATTTGACAGCTGACACGTAGCAATCGATTGTTTCGATTGCTGATTGCAATATTTCCGCGCTGTGATTAACATTGCTTTCTAACAATTGGTGCGTAATTTTAGTTGCTTATTATAATGAAGTAATTCTTTTTCATATGCTTTTGTAGTTTTTGTGTCTACATTTAGTTCAAAAACTAAGTCTACTTATATAATGCGAATTTTTTTCAATATTTTGACTTTTCTAAATTCAAATTTCAAAGTGGTAAAAATGGTAGAGGTTTACTTAAAGGTTATATAAATGTCCTAAAGATTGATAGTTCAAAGTTTATTACCCGTTTTTATCATACGCATGACAATTATATTGGATAAAGTTTTATAATATAGACATTAGTTTGAGCTTTGTTGACATTTGTAGGAACGTTTGCTTAGCAAATTTTTAAAGTTGTGATTTCCCAGTGGTCGATCTTCGATCAAAGAAATTTCAATTGTTTTTGTCTTTCAATAAGATTAAAGGCTACTAATATTAATCCCTCTTCAATTTTATTGCAGAACAGTATCGCAGACGACTTTTTAATAATTGGATATATTTCTTATGCATTGTTACAAAAATATATTCTGTATTTCAATCTTTGACTATATCATTTTCCCCGTGTTGGTCCGGGTCCGCTGTATAAAAAAGACTGTTTGCCTCGCTGCCAGGCAGCTCGTAATAAGGCGAGCACTAGTTAAAAGATTGGTCATCACCAATAGAACCACTGATGGTAGATTGCTGTGCAACAACTTGCCCGGGCAGGGATCCACCGGCCTACGTATTCCTGTCGCCATAATGACTCTGTCATGTTCCGACCCGGAGGGTAGGATAATCGGCAGACTTGAACACTAGGTCTAAGATACCAACCACAGGAGAGCGATGCACCTTTGACATCTATGGTGTCGTTTACCATTAGGAAAGCCGTGTGCTTGTTCACTGACCTCTTGTTAAAAAAACGACGGGTTGCACTCTGGGAGTGCCGGCAGAAGTGAAAACTTGAATATTAACGTTGTGCATTTTTGATGTTTTGAAAAGGTTAGGGAATAATTTTGCACGGATTGCTTTAATTATCAGTATGAAAGTACTATCATTTATGTGGTAGAATGAAATATTCATTTATTGCGCTATCGTACACGAACATACGTGCATGCGCCCTTCGCTGTCTTATTTGCGCAAGCGCCCTGCGCCGTCTTACGAATTTTTGTCTTACGAATCAGGTCATGTGTAGAAGTTTTTACCCATTCCAAAAAAAGTGAGCAACGCCGCTAAAGAAGTTTTCACTTCAAAAATCAAGCTTCAAACCCGTCCTCGTAAGTTTCGTCAAAAGGTGAACAGTTTCTATACTACGGAACAAAATATTATTTAGTTTAAAACGACTTATTTTCGAAAAAAATAAACATACTCGTGTAGCTTTGCAAATTATGTAAAAGCTTGAAAAACAGCTATATTAAAGCCATGCAGCAAAAAATACACTTTCCTGTTATCAGTACCGGTGGGAGACCAATGATTGCGCTTAAACTGCATGACTCAAAGCTCACTGAATTACTGCAGCTGCCATTATTCAGACTAGATTATTTTATCACCAAGGATATTCTTTTATGGTTTTTATCATTTTTATTAATCCCTTTATGAATGGGTTGCGCATAAATTTATAATTAAACTTCTATTTTTATTATAAACAAGTCGACCAAGGGAACCTGTTCATATTAATAGCTACTAACAGTCTGTCTGAGAATATTGTAATTTATTCTGTTCTTTCTTTTATCTCTGGAGTTTTCCCAGTTTTCTCTTCATACTCCTAACAAATAAGGATTCATTTTTAAAAATTAGAAGATTTGTAAAATTACTATGTTGATGTCAAATAAGTGAAGTACTTGATGTAGTTAGTCCCGAACTCATACGAAGAGAGTTAGGATACTATGTTAGAACGTCAACCTAGCTAACCTCTCCTAAGCAACATTTTTGGGGGTGGTAACTAACAAGATATGAAAACTCATATCAGTGGAAAACTTATGAAAAATGTCGCAACCTCTGTCAAAGCAGAGTTTTTCAAATCACTGCTTAAAACGAATAAGATTTACAATTTGTATGTATGTTATATATGTATCTATATTTTTTTTTGTTACGTGATAACTTGGCCAGTCACGAACTGATTTAGTGGCCAATGTTTTTTAAGGGTGGCCCCATATTAACTTTACTCGTAATACGATCCGAATAGTAGTTTTGAAGATGAATTTAATAAAACATAAATCGATCATGGCAACATAAATGATTTTTTTTTGCATTACGAATATTAAGTGTAACTCAAAAACTTTAGTGGGGTGTTAACTTATGTGGGACCATTCCGGAATCATAACTATCAAATCGTGACATTTTTTGGCAGATTACTGCACTTATGTACTACATTTATGTACTTACAACCGTACTGTTTATTGCATAAATCAACTTGTGTTATTTGATCTTGATCTGTCATGTGGTGTTAAATTTCAACTGGCTGGGAGACTCATTACTTTTTTAAGAAACTTCTTGGAAGAAAAAGACTTCTAAAATACTTTACTTGAAATCTTAAAAAATCTTGAGCTGCCTACAAATATTATAACAAAGGTCATCTGTGAATTTCAGAATTGTAATCATTGTCCTTGCAGGAAACAGTTAAATTATGAGATTAAAAAAAAGAAAGCAAAAATTGAGTTTCGTAAATTTTAATCATTTTTTATTTACATTCGCCTTAAATTTTTTTGGAGCTGGGCTTTTGGATCAGCGTTGTGGCGGCGTTTTTTTGATTATGATAAATTCAAATATTTTCGTAAAAGACTCAAAAAAACTGCGTCACTCAAGGCCACACACTTTTACTAATTTAACACAAAATTAGAGAAATACATATTTCAGCCTAATACTAGCTTTAGAGTACTAGAATTAAATGTTATCAAAATCTCAGTTTCAAATCACACACGCTTAAAAAATAAGTTAAAAGCTTTTTAACTTGCTTTTTACTTTATAACTTTTACACAGTTCACACATATTAATTTTTAGTCACTCCGTATATTATAAACGCGAAGTAATTAATTGCGGAAGTCAGGGATGCGAAGATCGTTATTTCAGTCAACTTCAATATACCGAATGAGTCAAGTTAACGAACAAAATTTATTAAGCAACGTGAACTAATATTGAAAAGATTAAAATTGAATGTGTTAGCATATTATATAATTTAATTTAATTATAGAAGGTTGTTTATTATTATAATATAAAGTTTGGTAGCTATTGGTAGTTAGGGTTAAACCTAATTCTATTTTAAAATTTTGTTTAAATATCAAATCATAATATGTTATAAATCTTAATAATAAATTTGTATAATTTTAAAGATATTTGCACACCACAACACGGTAATAGCTTTTAACACACATTTTTAGCAAATAAATAAATTTCATTTTTCAAATAATGAAACTAGCTGTAAATATAAATAATTGGCTTAAAAGTTAAAGTGTTTGTAATTAAATAATATTTATTTTATAACATTAAAATATTTGCACACCAAAATATGTTAGAATATTTTGATATACTTAAATATTTTTATAACATCTCATTTACACAAATATTCCGCAAATAAATAATTTTCTTTTTTTCCTTTTTTTTAAAGATTATATTATATAAATAAGTATGCTACTGTTCTAATTTAAAACCTATTGCATTTTAAAAGAAAACTAATTAAGAGTCTCCGAAACTGGCGTATTTGTATGGAAAGGTTAATGAATGTGGAGCAAGCCAGGCTGGTCTGCTAGGATCGTGAGATTTGACACTCATTACTCTCTGCCAACTTCGTAAGGGACTTGTCATGAAGATATGTATATATGTAAAACTAATATTGGTAACTACCAGTTACATTTGAATTACTTTTTGAATGAATTACGCTAATTCTTAAGAAAGTTTATTTCTAACCCCCAACGAAAAAGATGGATGTTTTAAGTTTGAGACGTCTCTGAGTGTGTGTGCCTGTGCGATTGTGTGTCTATCAGTCTGTTGTATCATAACTTTTGAATGGATGGTCTAGTTCGACTGCGACTGCGCGATTTTAAATTTCAAACCTAAAAAAAGTAGTAAAATTTTATACAAATATTAACTATCTTTGGCATACAGTATTCTTGGGTGCCTTGGTGGATATGGGCATGAAAACACTTTCTTTTTATGTTAACTACTAACTAATGAAATATCATATAATGTTAAGGAATTTACAAGAAAACCTGAAAGTGGAGGAGCTCCTTTGTATCTAGCGCCCTGGACAGCAAAATAACTGCTCCCTTCCCTGACGCCGCCCCTGTGTAGAAACATGGCCGAAACCGTGTTGATAACAATTCTTAAGCTAGAAAGGAGAGATTACAAAGGATTATGATATCGCTTATGTCCAGCCTCTTATTACCCATTACGTAAGCACAGCTGAAACTGCATCTCTATTCCCACAGCAGGCTTATTCTAAAACGGCTTTCTAATCTCCGTTTTGCATTAAAATTAAATTAATGTGGTAGTTGGCTAATGTTGAAACAGCTCATGAAAAGAAAAAGACGAGTTCTACTCCGGGAGTGCCGGCTGAAGTGAAAACTTGAATATTAACGTTGTGCATTATTGATACTATGGAATGGTTAGGGAATAATTTTGCACGAATTGCTTTACTGATAATTATTAAAAGTACTATAATTTATATGGTAGAATACAGTATTCATTTCAACATGACCACACGAACATTCGCGCAAGCGCCCTGCACCGCATCTGCACGAAACAGCAGGCGCAGGTATACATTTTCACCGCGCCGTAGAAAGAGTGGGGGATACTTCCTCTCCTACGCCGCGCCGGCTGTTTACTCTCCATCCGTCTTACGAATTTTCGATCAGGTCACGTGTCCTGACGCGAGTTTAGAAGTTTTTACCCATTCCAAAAAAAGTGCGCAACACCGCAAAAGTAGTTTTCATTTCAAAAATTTTGTTCTCCTGAATATGTCTTCGGATTTCACTTTTTAACGTTCATATTTGTCAAATATAGTCATAAAAGTGCTGAATTGGCTTTACAGTCCATACACTTGTCAGCACACGGGATATATTTTCTGGGAGTCTATATTATATATATATAGGGTAACATTTAAAGGACTAGCCAAATTTTGACAGAGGGTTGGGAATCGATAACATTTTTCATTTACGAAGTAATAAAAAAAGGTGTGTGTGCGAGTCACACACGATAGAAGTGAAACTTCAGTAAATCGACAAAAGAATGAGATGAATATATATTTGTTTCTCTTACCTGTTGTTTTTTCCGTTACTTCCGGTTTGAAATCACAACGATTCTAAAGATGTTTCACTTCAAAAAATTTAATAAATGAAAATTAATGAAAAGAACCTAAATCGGAGGTGGTCCCATTTTTACCAAGTCCGAATCTGATAGAATCCGGTGACAAATAATAATATGTACATAATCTATACTCTTGTTTATTTAAATGATATAGCTATGAAATGAAAGTCGGTTTTTGGCAGCGTTACTGCGCTAAAATTATTTATTCATTTGAAATACAAGGATTTTGCAGAATAAGTGTTCAACACATCTATTACGAGATATCCAAACAAAAAAACTCAAACAACTTTTGTTTTTTTAAATATTGCAGTACGTTTTCTCATACGAATAACTTCACACAGCAACGTATCTAAGTATTTAGTTAGTAAAATCATTGAATGATTGAGTCATTTAAAGATTGAGTGTCTTTTTAACGGAAGAGTTCGATTTGGAATCAACGTACAATAATATAAACTAGTGGTCGCTCATTAGTTTAAATTCGACCATAATATATTTTAATATCTTGTTGATAAAAACGCCATCTTCATTTTTCAAGACCAACTACTTTGTTTCCAAACTTTTTAGTTCGTCATCTATGATCTTTTATCGTTATCATCAATATATTTGTTTGTATGTGTAAACAGCATGACAGTGTGGGTAATGTTTTATTTATTGATTTAATGTTCTTTATAAGCATTATTATATAATAATAAATAAAATATTAGCGTTCTGCCCTTCTCCTACACATAAACTATAAATGTGGCAAATTTTATGCTCCTCCGTCCGCGCAATTTTCGTAAAAAGGGATCAAAAGTTTTGGCATCACGTATTAATATATATAGAAACCAAAAGTCATTTAGATATCTTTTATAAGGTGTAGAGTATTTTTGTGTAACTTTTAAAAAAGTAACAGTATAATTGTGTCAACAGTGGGAGTGTGTGGTGGCGCGGTGATGTCGGCATGGAGGTGGTCGCGCTGGTTGTGTGCGCGCTGGTGGTGACCGCCGCGCCCAACGCGACGCATCGCCGCCCCGACCCCGTGCCTTCCGACGACGACGACGACCACCTACTCGACTACTACGATGAGAACAAGATCAATATATCTGGTAGGTTGAGTGTCTAAGTCATTTTATTAACGGCATTCTATGACGGCCGACCCTTTACAATAGTGTTGTGAGTGTTAATTTATTATAGATAAAAATATAGCCAAATGCGATTTGAATTTATAGGTTTTGTACTTATAACTAGTATTGCAAGTAGCTTATTAAGAAGTATTAATAAAACAAAAATATAAATGTTTAACTACATACATCAAACCGACCATCATGTGTGCCGCTAGTATAAGTAATTACGTACCTGCATAACGCGCTACCCTGTGCATTCTGTCACCAAATATGACTATATACTAGACAAGATAGGAACTAGATTATCTTATTTGATGGCTGAGAGTCTATCTGTCACTGAGGAGGATATCTACATCACGGCAGCATGATACACCGTAGCTGAAATCCTGTGTCTACAATACACTCGTGGACTATAATTTTAGGTTTACTATTGATAAGAAACGATTTTTTTTGTATTTAATTATCTTTGAATGCCTTTATTATATTTTTTTATTATTTGTTTATTTCAATAAATAGTTGCCAGCTCTTAAAAATAGAGCTTGTAGAGTAGGGTAGAGCTTGTTTTTTATTAAATTTCATGAAATCGGTAAATGTTAAAAAAATACGTTTTTACGAGGAATAAACTATATATTTTAATAAACGAATATTATTGTAATTTTGTGGAAACTTAAACAGTCACTTATCAAACTTTTAACAATGTCTGGGATGAACTACCAGCTTGGTGTTAACAAGGAAATGGGTTTAACTTGTTTTAACTCCACTTAAACTCGACGGACTTTAAAACTAAATAATGTCTTACTCACAGTGTATCTAGGGTTACCACAAAATATACTTACGCAAAACTGGGAGCATCTTGTAAGTACTCGATTTTTTCCGAATCTAATACTTGCATAATATATTCTCTTATCACAATATTAATACGTGAAGCAAAAACTTTAGAAAACTTTTTGTACAAAAATTGAGCTTACGAAGGAGTATGAAATTTGGCAGGGCTACCAGATGTACTTACGCGAAACTGGAAGTATCCTGTAAGTTTGCATTTTTTTCGAATCTAATACTTGCATATCTTCTCTTATATTAAATTAATACGTGAAGCAAAAACTTTGGAACAGTTTTTACGAAAATTGCGCGTACGGGGGAAATGAAATTTATCAAACTTATAGTTTATGTATAGGGGAAGTGCAAACGATAATATTTTTCAATAATAATGCTCATAAAGTGCATTAAATCAAAAAATAAAACATTACACACATCTACTACCATGAAATTGGCACACAAACAAATATATTGATAATAACGATGAAAGATCACAGATGGCGCACAAACTATATTCATAAAGTACGGAAACAAAGTAGTTTGTCTTAAAGATGAAAATGGCGATCTTATCAAAAAGATATTAAAATTAATCATGGTAGAATTTTGAATGTATATAAAAATGAATCCTTATTTTCCTTCGACATCGCATCACGCGTGAACGGATGGATCAATTTCGCTAGTTTTTTTTTTGTTTTGTTAAGTATTAGAAAAGAATAACTCTTTATTGTGCACCAAATACATAAAAAATACACACACTAAAAATAATACATAAAAGACAAGCGACACAAAGGCGGCCTTATCGCCAATACAGCGATCTTTTCCAAACAACTTTACTCGTATAATATGGAGATAAAATCAAAGAAATGTTGCACGATGGTGCTCTGAACACACGAAAAAGAAATGAATGCCCAAATGAAATAAAATTATTTTAAGATGATTTAATTAAATAATTATCAGGTAATGGTTTATGCCGGCTTCATTCTACTGCAAACAATATGTGATCAGTCGTGTCTCTCCGCATATGAAAACAAAATTAAATATTCATAAGGACAGCACAATGTCGCTCGGCTCATCCAGTACAATGTATTGGTACGTTTGAATATTTAACAACTTTTTAACAACAACAACACATGTTATGATATGGAGAACTCCTGATATCCTTACAATTTGTAACCTATCCATTAATTGTTCATAAGCTAATTGACTATGGTGTCAGAAATAGCCCGGAAAAGTGCCTAGGCCCATTAACCCTTATTTCATCAACATTATAACTTTAGCCTTTATAATTTGTTAGATTTTTTTGGCACTAGCGTTAGCATTAGCATGACTCAATTTGAAATAACAATACCGGGTTTAAAATATTTAATGTTGTTCATAAGTCGTTAAAGAAAATAATGTCGAGGTCGTGAATAAAGCGGTGGCCACATCACTCAAGCTCATAAAGTTAGATTTTGCGGAATATAAGGTAAAGATTAGATAAAGTTAGTATCAAAACTGACAGGCCTATTTCTATCTGAAGATAGGTTGATGAAAATGATCGTAAGTAACCCACTTGCCCCTTTGCCTCCTCTTCTATAAACACCATACATTTATATATACTTGATTGTACGTAATCACCTCGATGGTCTAATTGGCGGCGTTGATATTGACCACACGAGGTTCCAGCTTCAATTTCGGATCGGCTACCTCAAAATGTATTTTTTAATTTTCTAATTAAAACAATGCTAGCCGGGATTGGATATGTGCCCGGTTGGCGATAGATTTGCCTCCTATCATATGGTGGGCCTAAACATCGTAGGCTAATCAGAGATGACCTTCATGACACTGTCATTATCGAGGCAGGAATTCCTGTCTTGACAAGTTTATACATAACTACTAACATACCTCCAAACAGGTCAACATCTTGGCTCCAAGTAAGCTAAAGTAAAATAGAGACAATTTCACTTTGACTTTACTTATCTAAACCTTATACACTAGAATCCCAGCGACCGACAACTTTGCGGATATTTAGCTATCAGATTTAAGTTTCGTCTTTAAGTTCTAAAACCTTCGTCCGTACAGAGTCAACCTATTTAAATCTAAAAATAAATCTCTAACCCTCTATTCAAATGAACGCTTGTATATTCATTGGATTTATTCTTTCCCAGCGACAAACAAAGCCTTCAGTTTCGAAATAATGCAATCAAAGGTCTTGGCGTTTTGCCATCTGGCTCCAGTGAGCAAACAATCTACCAATAATACCTAATGGAAGATACTGTTTCAAATCTATTTCATGCTTCTGTAAACTCTGGTGTATTAATCCTTTCCAGTTGCTGTTACCTGGTTTTTACGACTTGTTGAAATTCTCAAATATTTCAATAAAGAATTTGCTCAGATATTTCTTATGTACTAGCTGCACCCGCTCCTTCGTTAGCGAAGAATATACTTACATATAATTTTGATCTCCCGTAACAGTCCTTTTAAGATTTTTGGAGTTTACTCCTTACGAAACGATTTGAGTTATAAGGCCCAGTATGGAAATTTTATGAGGGGTAAAATCAAGTGTAACACGAAAAGTTAAGGCGTTACGTAGAAAGAGACAAACATATATATCTGTTGGATTGAACGTGTAAAAGAATGAGATGGAATACATTATACAGCGTATCTCATTCTCGGGATCTACTCCTGCGCGATACTTCGTAGTCTCCGTGCAGGAGGAGTCGCTATCTATCAAAATACTGACTATTTGGATTACACTTCTAATGTCTGCGATGATACTTATTTAAGAAGAATTAACATAACTAAATCTGCTGTAGGAGACATGCAAGATACATTTCGTAAGGAGTAAACTCCAATCGTGCGTCGTAGCTGACACACACACACTTTTTTTTAATTATTTTAACAGGATACTCAGAATGCATTTTTATTTCAATTGTTGATATTTCGGCCTAGTTGCATAGGCCATGGCCACGACTCATGGACAGTTACTTAACTCTTTGACCACGACGGAACTGTGGCAGGGAGCTGTAAATTTTAACAGGAGGATCTAATGACAGATGAGCCTGTCAGTTCTCCGTCTAATTCTTCTATTTGTAACTTCGTTGTCACTCTCTTTCTGGGCACCATATCGCGACACCAAACACTATGTCCCTACATTTTGCGGCACTTTTTGTATATTTATCCAGCTTCAACTAGGCCGAAACATCGACAAATAAAATGAAAAAGTTTCGTGAGTGTCCTGTATAAATAATTAAAAATGTTAATAATTCGCGCCGATTTCAATTTAAAATCTTAAGCCCTTTTAAGGTTATTTTTTAAATAGTAAGCTTTGTTTGGACTTGGATCTTTAATCATTTGCATATCAAATTTCATCTTTATCACTTCAATGGTTTAGCGCCCTGAAAGCGTAATAAACAGACAGACGCATTTATAATATTGGTATTGATTTAACACTTTTGGGCGTTTTTAGAACACTGGTTATGTCTGCTCAACATGATATGGGACATTCGGTAATTTTGAAAGTTATTTTGGCAACTTCTTTAAGCCCTGTCTTAGAGGCAGCTTGTGCCCTCGTGCCTGTATCCTGTGTTTCATTAAAGTAAAGTAAGTCCTGAATTAAATCCTACTAATATTATACGCAATGCGTAAATGCGACAGTTTGTGAGTATGTATGGATGTTTGATATTCTTTCACGATGACTGAGCGGATTTGTCTGAAATTTGGAACACGGATTGTGACCTGGATTAATTATTATATAATAAAATTTATTATAGGCTACTCTTAATCCAGATCGCAGAACGGGTTTCTGTGAAAACGCTGGCGAAGCCGCAGGCACTAGCCAATATCAAATAATGCGGTGTTTGAAATAAAAACTTATCTATCACCACATAAAGCACAACTATACTAGCTGTTACTTTTTCGTAATTTCAAAGGTTTTTATTGGTCGTACCTTTATTATGATTGAACAACAACACATCGTTGTTTTTCGATTCCCTGCGAATAGTATTCAAATGTCAAAACTGCAAAAAATATGTGATGGTGAATTTTAAACGAGGTCAAGTATTCGTAACATTTTATACACAACTAACATATTTAAGAATAGTTAAGAAACTTCGATAGGTTATAAAAGTAACAAGTGAAAAAATATTTTTTTTTAATATGCTATGTTTTTTTTAAAGTGACATAAATTTATTTTGAAATAAAAAATACTTATATGTCTAAATGCCTCTGTCGGCTAGCTGTACGGTGTTGGACTTGACTTCTTTAGGTTCGATCCCCGGGTCGGGCAACAAAAAAGATAGAAAATGTGTATTTTCAAAAAAAAAATTGTCCTGGATTGAATATGTGCCTGGTTGGCGATAGGCTTGCCACCTATCGTAGGGCTTAGTGTCCTTGGCTAGTAATGGGCGCTTTGATTGTGCCTCTGTCGTGTGCGTTACCCCAGCTAGAAAGTAGCACCTAGACTGATATGAGTGGGACAAATAATTAGTGCTCGATGTGCTGTAAATGTGCGTCGAATAAAAAATTTGTGCATGTTGTCGTTTTGGAAATAAACGGAAAAAACACTTCCAGCTGGGGTAACGTTACCCCAGCAAGAAAAATCTAAACTAATTATCGGAGAGTTAAAAAATGTATATGAGCAGAGAGCACAAATTTGTGCAAATTTGTGCGCCAAAAATAAAATTTGTGCGTCTTCAGGTTTTCGAGATATTGCGTTTCCTGCTGCGGTAACGATTTGCAAAATCGTGTATCTCAAAGACTATTATATGTGCGCATGTGGAATAAACACGCACAAATAGCTCTTAATTTGTGCGTATCCGTGACAAAATTAGATTTAAAAAAGTATTTATAGTTTTCAAGTAATCGCGGTTTTTCCAAAAATTAAAAAAAAAATCGTAGCGCCTGAATAAGAAAATATATAAGGTCACCGAAAACTGTTCATCTTAACACATCATCAAACAACAACAACATCTGAAAATGTTCGGTTCATCTTAACGTGTATATTTACCATAAAAAAAATCAAAAGCACACATACATGCGTTTTTGAATAATATGAATTAAAGTCAAAAAACGGCGTTCTAACTTTGACGTGATTGCACAAATTACTGTCTCAACTTGAAAACTATAAATACTTTTTTAAATCTAATTTTGTCACAAATACGCACAAATTAAGAGCTATTTGTGCGTGTTTATTCCACATGCGCACATATAATAGTCTTTGAGATACACGATTTTGCAAATCGTTACCGCAGCAGGAAACGCAATATCTCGAAAACCTGAAGACGCACAAATTTTATTTTCAGCGCACAAATTTGCACAAATTTGTGCTCTCTGCTCATATACATTTTTTAACTCTCCGATAATTAGTTTAGATTTTTCTTGCTGGGGTAACGTTACCCCAGCTGGAAGTGTTTTTTCCGTTTATTTCCAAAACGACAACATGCACAAATTTTTGATTCGACGCACATTTACAGCACATCGAGCACTAATTTTATTTGTCCCACTCTTATAAGTCTAGGTGCTACTTTCTAGCTGGGGTAACGCACACGCCTCTGTCTACCTTTTCGGGGATATAGGCGTTAAGATGCTTTTATAATAATAAATATCCCTGGACAAGTAACACAAATTGAATCTAACCCCAAAGTAAACAAATTTGATACTTAGATATTTATAAACGCCTTATTTCAGGGTGTGGCAGCGATTCGGATCCGGTGGTAGTTTATAAAAATGAAGACGCACAAAAGTGCCACTTGTATGGTGCAAGTGAATAAAGTTTTTTCCAATTCTGATTCTGACTATTCCAGCCGCCATATTGGCACAATCAACCTTCAATTGTTCTAGAATAAATCCTTCATCTCAGTGTCTAAACTCTACAATTCTAACACAGCTTTCCTAAATACCATAATCAAACAATCCACAGCATAATATAAGAATTGCGGTTTCTTATGTAAATGCTGATCCAAATCGTCCTCATTTAATTTTCTTCCCTTTGTATTCGCTGTAAATGTATTCATTAGATACTGACTGCTCTCGCCATCCAGCTTTCTATTCAACATAGGCTTTTGCTTGTGACTACATAAATTGAAGTAGCTACAAGATCCGACCACATTATTTTTAAATAATTGCAGTGAAAACTGCTTTAAAAAAGAAACTCAGCTGGCTTGCTTTTTTTCTTTTTTCCAAATATTTTTGCAAATTAGATTCATAAAATTTGTAGATATTGTATGAGGAGCAATTAATCCTAAGCATTGCTGTCTTCTAAATATTCTAAATTCTTATAATAACTCTTAACATACAACTTAAATTTAATGTATTTTTAGTAAGTCTTTAACACCGTTCAGGTGTCTCTCGGCGGCGTGAATTTCTTACCATCAGGAAATCCGTCTGCTTGTTTGCCTTCCAATATCAAAAAAAACACGCTTAGGAAATTGACTGTGAAAACGTATACACACCGGTCCATAAAATTACAGGTTCTCTATAAAATTAGGGTACTGCAATAAAAAAATGTATAACATGTATATACAACTGAGTTATATTTCAGTAACAAGTGTTTTTGATAGTGACAAGGGTTAAGACAGGCAAGCAACCTTTTTCAGACACCGAGCTGAAGTAGGAATAATGTTTCGTCGTTTTTCGATTTAAAAATAGATTAAAAATAGCAATCACTTGATAAAACAACATTTGATACTTTAAATAACTTCCAATTGATTATTTACGTAAGTTGTTTGAACGTAAAAACGAAAACTTATGTCTATGTAGCTAAACATCTTAAGTGTAGAATTAATGAAATAGTAACATGTTAAATAGTTAATTAACTTTAAATTTTATTATCGCCTCTGTGGTCGAGCGGTCCGGGTGTTGGACTTGACTGCATGAGGTCTCGGGTTCGAATCCCGGGTCGGCCAACAAAAAAGAAATTTGGATTTTTCCAATTTTCTAATAAAAAAAA
>NJDD01000411.1:0-11120 GCA_002245505.1 Calephelis nemesis
TGTACTGATAAATCTCACCGAATTCGAGTAGTTTCGTTTTCATTTAGTTCCAACATAATTCACCGAATAAATTTGCGACATGGCGTTGAAATTGTGTTCAAGAGTCGGAAATGTCACAAATCCGCTTCCAATTTCCAGATTTTGATGAAATCGTGTTTGGAGAGTAACCCTACAGAACACTGCCGTTATGGCGGCAAGAATGTGTCAGGCGGTGGATCCGTAACGGGATGAGTTGGAGGATGGCTCTCTACTACCAGTTGTCTTTTTGGTAATGACCCATTTGACCTTTGCTTTTATCTCACGAGCTCCCCGTTCCCTCACTCACCCTGCAGGTGATCTATTCTACATAAGAAACCTATACCCATGTTTTAAATCTTATTTCGTATCTCAGAGGATGCTGACATGCCATAAATATATCATCTAAAGTCAAAATTATAATCTGTTGCCATCTGCTAGTGCTTTTTAATTATTTGAAACTTATAATATAATGTAGATTAATCACAGAACTTAAAAAATAAAAAAAGAGATGGTTAAAAATCATAGCAAAAATATAACTTAATTTTTTTTCGCCCCTAATTAACGAAACGAAAACGAATTTTTTCCTATTTATTAAATTTAATTTGCTCAAGCAGCATCAAAACTCGTAGTATTCTAATACAATAAAAATAGTCTCGATCTTCGTCGACTAGTTTGAGGTGTAGTTACCTTGAGATGCGCTACGTGGTATTCGACGAGCACTTTCGCGTTGGCAATGTTCTCCCTGGTGCCGACGAACACGAAGGGCACGACGCCCTCCTCCCGCGGCGCAGAGGGCGCGGGCTCGTTGTCGCCCTCAACCTTGACGCGAACGACGCCAGATTTATCGACGATCTCCTGTATGACCTTCCCATTCTTCCCGATGACCTTCCCGACGAGCGCACGTGGCACGCGAATGCTCTCCTCCGCGTATTCTAGCAGCGAGCGCGCCGTCCTCACCGCCTCCGCAGACTAGGGATAAACGATACATTACCACATCTATTATTATATACGTAACACTAATCTGCTATTATAGCACTTATCTGTAATTTTGTACAACTTCAAAGATAGCTTTTATCTCTTTAACTTGACAGGTTGACATAAAAGAGCTAAACAACTTGAATACGCGAAAAAAACTGCGATCAAGAGCAAGCGTATATTATAAAACGATTTTTTCTTAATAAAGCGTGACTTCATCAATATTAAGATAAGATTTTCATATTAACCTTCACCTTCCAATGTAGTTCTACGGGGGTTAGCCTATGTTTGAACTGAGATCTTTAACATCAAATCAAATTTCATTGAAATCGATCCAGCAGTTTATCCGTGATTCGCATTTATGATATTAAACAGCTGTTGCCCGCGACTTCGTTAGAATACAATAGTTACTAGTCCTTTGGTTGAATATAGAAAATGTAACTTGTTTTAAACTCGGATCTCTACCTATATTCATATCCAACTCCATTAAAATCAGTACCGCGGTTAAGCCGTAAAAGTGCAACATACAGCAGACTTTCGTGTTTATTATATTGAAGCATGAAAACAACAGACGTCATACCTCTCCACAAATTTTAAACGTGCACGAGACTTCTTCTAGCTCAATGTTAGTGATGCCGGGAACTTTGCGCGCCTGTTGTATATTCGCGCCGTGTGTGCCAATTGCTAGACCCATTAAATCTTCGCGAACGCTGAATTCATCTGTGTATCTGTTACAATAAAAAAAGTCTATTAAATAATCTTTTGATAGACCTTCCAACCAAATTATGTTTTTAAAATTCGATATATAAAAGAATATGGTCCTTCTTAAAATCCAAGACAAATTTCTTCAAAATCAAACACTGAGAGGAGATATATTTAAGTGAAGGTAAAAAATTTTTGAGGGGGTCCAAATTGCAAACACAAGCTTGTTGCAGGCGAAGCTGTATATCACTCATTTATTCTTTATACATATAGTAAATAAACCGCAGTAAATCTGCAAACTTATTTCAATTTCAATAAGTATATCATCCATATACACAAAAATCAAGAACTAGACTTGGTGCCAAGGGTACCACGTCGGAAGTATACTTTTTCAAATAAAACAAGAATTTTAAAATCTGTTCAGAAATGACAGAGAAATCGATTAATATACATAAAAAAATTTGAAGTTGCATTACAACCTCCTCCTTTTTCAAAAGTCGGTTAAAAAACTGCTTTTGCTATGACGTCGATATTTTACATTTCTATGTTCTCATCTGCTCATAGATTCACACATAAGATGATGTCTCTGCATCAGTCATAAGATTGCAAAACACCAGTAATAACTAGTGTCAATAAACGGTGATTGTCCATTACTATCAAATTAATTCACACTAGCATTAGATTAGAATTACAAGACCATTTAACAATATTACAATATTATATTCATATAAAAAAATACATTTACTGGAGGTAGAGTACCCTGTTGCAACTTGTCCGGGTATGGATCCACTGTCTTACTTATTCCTGCTGCCATTATAACAGTGTCATGTTCCATTTTGGAGGGTAGGTAAGCCGACAGACTTACACAATTGGCCGGACACCTCGAACACAAGGCAGCTAGCTACGCACTTACACCAATAATGGGGTATATAAGCCACAGTTACCCCTTAATATAGGAGAGTAGTGTGCAAGTTCACTATCTTATTACATCAAAAAAAAAATTCCTCTATCGTGGTGTCGTTGGTCGAGCGGCTAGCACACACGCGTAGCTACATCGGCACACCGCGAGGCTCGGGTTCAATTCCCGACGGAGGCAAGCAATTGTGTGATAAACATTTAGACGTGTGCATTTCCGGGTCTGAATGTTTATTAAATTTATTCTGGTACCTATTTAAGTATTTCTATGTATTAGAATCATTGTCTAACACCCATAACACAAACATATGCTCTGCTTACTTTAGGGTTAGATTCAATTTGTGTGACTTGTCAAGGGATATTGTTATATATCCTAAATTTTGTTTAAGATTTGCAATATACGTAAACCGTAAAACAAAATTATACACATCACCATGTAACACAAACACAAATGTTGGACAGCAAGATACTACCACTACGACAAAAGTCTCTTCGTCGGCGGCCCTGTAGCTATCCATATTATAATGTTAGCACATGGTTTGCACAGATAGTGAGTCGGCCATCTGCGCAAACGAAACCCCAAACGTATCTTAACGAATGAGATTTCACATTGTGCTGTGGTGACATGAGACTTATCTACTAGTCAAACGACTCTTTCAGGTTATCCTGGTTGGTTGCAACACCTTTAATGTTTTATCTAGCGTAAATGCTCAAAATTAAGTGTCTTGGTGGAGAACAGAGTAGTCAGTAGGCTAGTACATGTGTCCCGCCTTAAAATAACGCGCTAGTAATATCTAGTGTTTATAGGCATAATCTATATATTTATATGTGATGCCAAAACTTTGGACCCCTTTTTACGAAAATTGCGCGGACGCAGAAGCAAAAAATTTGGCACACTTATAGTTTATGTGTAGGAGAAGTGTAGAACGCAATTTTTTTTCCATAACAATGCTTGTAAGTACATTAAAGCAATAAATAAACATTACCCACACTACCATGCATTTGACAAACACAAACAAATATATTGATGTTGACGATAAAAGATCACAGATGGCGCGCTAACTATTCAGGAAACAAAGTAGTTGGTCTTTAGAAATGAAGATAGCGTTCTTATCGATAAGATATTAAAATTTGGATATTAAAATGTCGCCTACTAGTTAAAAAAATCTTTCTAGATAAATTAAACTAATTAAATCTAACCCCAAAGAGAGCAAATTATATGCTTGTGTTATTGGTGTTAGTCAACGATACCAACACATAGAAATACTCAGATAGGTACCAGAATAAATTTAAAAAACACTTAGGCCTGAAAATGCAGACATCTAAATGTTTATGACAGAAATGCCGGCCGCCGTCGGGAATCAAATCCGAGCCTCGCGGTTGGTCGCTATAGTTAGACATGTATCCTATTCACTCGACCAAAGAGCCGGTCAATAACTGTATCTATATAAAAACTACTATAGACATATAACTTGAGACACGAAAACTTTGCAAAAATTGCACTCACCCGCCCTGATTGTGTATTTTCGTGGACTCCAGTTGCCTGGCGGCCTCTTCAGTCTTTTTAAGAAGTAGCAACTTTTGTCCTAGGTTTCTAGAAATGATAAAATTATTTTGTATAAAGCGTGTTTTCTTAATGACATAAGTAAAACAAAACTGGCGAAACTTATTAGGTCAGTAATTCCGGCCGGAGACGTAGCACACAGATTATAATTTTTAGGATAAGTATCCAATAAAAATATAAGGATAATTATCCTAAAAAAATATATAGAAATTATAGTGGTAGGTAACTAACGACTTTTTTACCCTGTCACTAGGCCTGAGATTACCAAAACTATACGTTACGCTTGAAGATCACAATAACCTTTTCTACAAAATAGTTGCAACATAATAGAATAGAATCAAATAAAAGAGGCCTACGATTTCTACATTAAGTAAGTATTTATGAATAAGTAGAGTGGTAATTCCGCTTATTAAATATCTGTGTTCACTATTTGATCGTACTTTTAAGACAGATTTCATTCAAGTTTAAAGCAATTTTATGTGATGTGTCAAAATGTTGGACTTTTTAAACAGTTAGTAGCAATCGCTGGAAACATCTGGATAAAAACAACTTAATTGATGAAATGTACAGCATCACTTTTTATTCTAAAACAAAATATATAATTCTGCACACTAATTGAATTTTACAAAGCCATTATAATGTTTAATACTTTAACAATAATTAGCGTAATTAGTTAAACATAAGTTTAAATTATATAAATATTAAAATGAATTTGTTTGTTCGTAAAAAATAAAGTTGAATTTAAGTTGTTTTATCTCGATACCATGATTCTGGTGAGAGAACAAGGTATACAAAAATAAACAAGAAAAAGACATGTTCATAGTGTCAGTAGCATGTAGTGTTACTTTATAAATACTTAAATAAAATAGTTAATAACGTTTTTACTTTATACTGACCTAAAGTGCATTTCATGTAACATTTGCGCACGTTTCTGCGACGTCTCGCACCGCGAGATGACGGCGAGCATGGCCCTCTCGGGCACGTACCGCACCAGCGCCGCGCCTATCGCCTTCTGGAACTCCTTGTGCGCGTTCTCTACCTTCGCGCTGTGGATGTCATGCAGGCTGCAATACCGACCGCACCTCTAGCTACCCGACTTTAAACGATTCGCACCACAGAGATGAGAAAAGGAGGACAACCTTGCCGTCGAAACATAATAGGTAGAACGAGCATTTACTTATGAACGGTTCTTATATTCAAGAAACGAGTCGTTTTGAAAACGGGTTGTAGTTGTTCGTACCAATAGTAAAATATCTAACTACGGCTGCTCGTTTTTGGTAGCGCTCCGTTACTTTTGGCTGAACTACGAATAGTTTAAGTTTTGGTTTACGTTTCGTTCATTATATGAACCGGGCAGTAGTCATGCGGAAAGAGTGGTTCATACTATTTTGCATATGAGAACGAGAGCGTTATTACGAGAAATGATACTTATAATACACACGAAAGTAGGTGCTGGACACCCATATGGAAGAAGATGCAGATTCTTTTGGTGAAATTTATATCTAATCGATGGGTTCCAATGCACATTCTAACTAGCTAGGCCTGCGACTGAGTCTGCGTGAAAAAAGTTATATAATGATTCAGTAAATCTAGAATTTTTCTAAAATAAACATATGCCCAAGTTACTCCTTATCACATCAACTACGTGTCAGTGAAGTCCCTTCAACATCTGTCCAGCCCTTGTAAAGAAAGACAGACAGACAAAAGTGGTATAAAAATATGTTATTTTGGTTATCATTTGTATAGAAATCTAACGACCGCTGAATGTGCACTAGTGCAAAAGCGTCTCTTAATATTTTTATCAACAATTGCCAATTTGCACGAGAAACACCTTTGCAAAGTGCTCACAAGGTTGTCCTTTTTTTCTCTACACCCAGACCAAATCTAAACATTAGTTTAGACCAAAAACTATTTTATTAGGTAAAACAGTGACTTATTAACATTCATTAATATTCTGATACTGTGGCTAAGTGTTGATATTTTAGTTTAAATTTTCCCCCAATATAAGTGGCTATTTGTACAAAATCTATATAGAGTTACGTTCTGAATGTTTTTTTTAGTTACGCATATTCCTCTTGAGGAATCTCGAAACGGAGAAATTCCGTAAGGAAAATTTATGATCTTATATGGCATGTCTATTGAATTAGATGCATTCGCAGCGTTCGAAATTGCATTTCGTAACGGGATTCCGTAAACAAATCCCAAATTTACGTGGCGGACCTTAAAGTTGAGTGTATAATAGTATCTATCTTATACAATATACAATTTTAAATCACTCACTAGTCTTTTAGATCATCGGGTACTGAAATTTCAAATTTGTGAAACGTGTTCTTGTCAATGGGTGTTTTAGGCGTCTTCACTCTGAGCCGGTCCTTTGGCACTATCTCCGTATAACAGTTGTCCCATTCTAAATATTCTATTACAAGAAACTCCCCCCTCATCATCTGTAAAGAAAAAAATAGAGCTTTAGTCAATACTAATAATGCAATACTTAATAAATATTCCTGGACAAGTTACACAAATTTAACCTAACCTCAAAGTAAGCAAATTATATGCTTGTAATGGGTGTTAGTCAACGATTCCAATACATAGAAATACTTAAATAGATTTCAGAACAAATTTTATAAATACCCAGACCCAGAAATGAAGACATCTAAATGTTCATCACACAAATGCCTGTCCCCGTCAAGAGTCGTATTTGAGCCTTGCGGTTGGTCGGTGTACTTACGCGTGTACGCTAGCCTCGACCAAAGGTGCGGCCCAATAAAAATACTAACTGTTACTTACGACTTCGTACACACGTTGAAGTGTTTATTTTTATTAGTGATGTGTACAGAAGATTGCCCTAGGGTTAAAATTATCCCAAATGTTGACTCGGACAGTAAGCCACAACTGCACAAAATTTAGTAATAATTTGTAGTTTTTTTTGAAAAAAGTGAACAGAGACAAACCGACAAAATATTTAATAGCCCTAGTTTTGGGAAAAGAAGGCAAAACATAGCAATCGTGGTTTTAAAAAATATTTCATGTCCAGGCTTACTTTTATTATTACATTCAAGAATACTCCACAATTCTATTTTTTTCAGATTTTGCAATTATAAAGCGAGAGAAAACCGATGTACCTAATTGTCGTGTCGCTATATTATGGGCTAGATTATAACCCACGTGTGCAAGTCCACCGGCTACACAACCGGAACAAGAGAATAAAGAGCAGTGATGTTTTAGCGTTTGAAATACCGGTGGCACCACTACGGACAAGCATGAAGAACTCTCTACCGTCAAGCAAATGCAGTCATTACATTAATTAATAATAAATTTTAGGAAGTTCCTTGACAATGATATAAATGTTATAGAAATATTAAGTCCGCCATATTAATTTTGCCGTAACGATCACACATTTCTAATTCACGCTCCAAAAAATACAATCGCTTTTGTAAAAGCGACATTTATAGCCAACGAAACGTGATTTATTTATACTCCGCGATTCTGACATCCCTGCATAAAACTGAAGATCGTAAATGAAATCTTTACTTAATACTCAGTGTTGTCAGGTGTATAGTCGTTTGAACAGATTCGTTGCAATTTTAGTAAATACTAGCAGTTTCACACAGCTTCGCCTACGTAACTTGGCTTTTACTTCACCGATTTTGATGAAACAAAGCCTGTGTCACCCAGGGATAATGTAGCATTCTAAGGATGAAAGAATTTTTGAAATCGGTCCAGTAGTTTCCGAGTCTATTCGTTTCAAACAAACAAACAAAAAATCAAACATTTTCTCTTTATAATATTAGGATAGATAAATATACTGCCAGGAAAGTACAATAGCAATCTATAAAAGTAAATAAAAAAAAACAAAACTAAAACCAGAATTCACTGTTAAACCAGTTTTAAAATGTATCTAGACAAGATGCAGACCACATCGTTCATGCAGGCCAATATCCCACACGATATTAAAAACATCCTCGCTTCGAGTGCAAATTTAGAAAAACGTGATTTTTACCGTGTGACCCAGTTAAGTATCAAGGTCGATGCGAGCAGCCGAAACAGAAACGGTATGCGGTATCATTGGAAATTACGAAATAACACTTAAGAAATTTATAATACATCCCTCACACACTCGGCTACGACCTTCCGCGGGTATATCGCTCATTTACAAAACAATACATGTATAGTGCTACCATTTAAATTATGCACTTCGGTTTTATACTTTTAATTAATAACAACTCTATATAGATATCTTTAAAATACATTCGGATTTCGGAAGCTTGACGAATATAGCCGAAGTGCGCCATTTAAATAGTACTGCTGTGGTACTACTATGCTTTCCATTGTCTGCACTCTGCACTTGCTTTAAGCAGAGACAAGACGAGATTCGTCTGGATATATATGGAATTCTCGTGTCGGGGTATTAGTTATTAAACTCCTACGAAACGGCTTGGACCAATCTTATTGTGTGTGACTATCGGAACGGAGGATCGGTAAACATTAACTTTTTAAACGCCTACATGTTTAAGGGCAGTCCCAGCTCTAAATTTTTTAGACGAAGTTTTTTTTCATTTTGTTATTGATTCGGCATTAAGAATTTTAAGAATTAGTCTTTTTGCGAATAAGTCATTTCAAGAATTAGTCCTCTTACAATTTTCCGAATTAGACATTTTCAGAACGCTAGGCATTTTAAGAATAAGGCATTTATCGACTAAGCCAAAAATATATACCTACAAACCCAAAAGTTTATTTCAATTCTAAGTATTTTATATACCTAGTTCTATAGGGTCAGCTTGATCTAGACAAATATATCTGAAGTTATATCAAAACAACAAAATTAAAAAATAATAATACAACAAATGAACATAATAAAAATATCTTCACGACCATATCCCCAAAGAGGTAGGCAGAGATACAACCAGGGCACCCACGATTAGCCGAAGATACTAAGTTTCACAATGTGATAGGTGGCAAGCTTATAGTTAACCGGGCACACATCCAATCCCGAGCAACTTTTTTTTATTAGAAAATTGGAAAAACAAGATTTTCTTTTTGTTGCCCGACCCGGGAATCGAACCCGGGACCTCATGCAGCCAAGTCCGACATCTGAACCACTAGACCACAGAGGCGATACAAATAAATAACACTGAAATATCTGGTTAATAAAAGATCGTCTCTGTGGTCTAGCGGTCCGGCGTCGGACTTGACTTCTTGAGGGCGCGGGTTCGACCCCGGGTCGTACAGCAAAATATGTTAGAAAATGTATATTTTCAATTATCTAATAAAACTAACGTTGCCCGGGATTGAATATGTGCCAGGTTGGCGATATGCTTGCCACCTATCACATTGTGGGACTTAGTGTCTTCGGCTTCGGCTTAGGTTGTGCATCTGTCTCTCCTTCGGGGACATGGGCGTGATACTTTAAAAAACAAATATTTTGTCGGTCTGTAAGGTAATCTGCACAACAACTGAGCAATTCTGACTAACTGATAAAAGACCCGTACTTATAATGGCAAATTGTTGACATCAGACAAAATAATAACTACTTCCACCCTTAACGCTCAATTGGTTTCCCGAAAAGAACGTAAACTCTACAGAACGATAGCAAAGCCAAAGTTATAAGCAATTATTTTTCAAATAGTATCTTCAAAACCGTTTCAATTCAAAAAAATATTCTAATACTTATCACTACATCTATACATAGTATAAAGCAAAGTCGCTTTCCGCGTCTGTCTGTATGTATGTATGCTTATATTTTGAAAACTACGCAACGGATTTTGATGCGGTTTTTTTCCATAGGTAGAGTGATTCAAGAGGAAGGTTTATATGTATAATAACATGCTTCATATATTAGAGAACCACTGACAATTTCAAGATTTCTAATGCGAAGTCGTAAATAAATATATTTTTTTGCGCTTGCATTGCAAACGCTGGCTGAACTCTACGAGATAGGTCAAAATAATGCACTAAGTATTGTTTACTCTAAAAAGGTCTACAAAAAAGTTCGCGATGGTATATGTTTATCTCTTAGGGATAACTTACAATAACCAATTTTTATCCTTTACTTTTTACCAAAAATAATGGCTCATTTACGAAGCGATTTAAAGCAATACAACATGAATCCTTATCTAATTAAGTATCTTAAATGAGTTTTACATTTAATATAGAACAATATAGCCCATTATAGTATGTAAATTAAAAGAATAGTTTCGGAGATATTACAGGTTTAAAATATAGGGACATCGCGGTTGCGGCGATGCCGGCTGGCCGCGGTGCGTGCGCGACGAAGCATAGGACTGTAATTTACAGCGATCGCACGCATTTATCGGAGTTCCCTAGCGAGGAAAATAACAAACTTAATAAAAACGTGCTTTTCAGCGCGACATTTTTTATCTAAATTGTATTTACGTTCGTAATTTAATAATCCACACTAATATTATAAAGTTTGTATGCGAAAGTAACTCTGTCAGTCTGTCTGTTACCTTTTCACGCCTAAACCACCCAACCGATTTTGCTAAAATTTGGTATGTTTGGTTTGGATGGTATGAAGTTGGTGTGTAGTTTTGTAGTAGTTAGCATTCATGAGAATGACATAGGCATATTATTTTTTGGAAATTCAACCCCCAAATGGGTTAAAAGGGGTGGCAAAGTACGTATGAGAAAAATATTTTTATTGCACATTTTTGCATGAAACTTTGAATTAATGCTTTTTATCACAAATGATGAAACACGTATTTCAGGATTTTTCGAAATTCATTTCGAAATTTCGGGGTTAATAGGGGTTTCTAAGTTTTTATGGGAAATTTAATTCTATTGAAATATTTTGCGTGACACTGAAATAATGTTCTGCAACACAAATTATGAGATACATATCTAAGCGTTTTTTGAAAATCAACCCCTATGAGGGTGAACGGGGGTGGCACAATTTGTTTATAAAAAATATTTAACAGTAATTTTTACC
>NJDD01000411.1:13867-24357 GCA_002245505.1 Calephelis nemesis
CCAGACGTCGGGATGTTAAGCCTCGAAAGTAACTTTACCGGGTACCTTATCTTCCGAACTGGAACACGTCAACGGCAAGCACTGACTGACGTTATGGCGGCAGGAATAGATAAGGCGGTGGTAACATTCTGGGCGAGTCGTTGCGAACTCTACCAACTAGTCAGATGTCACGGTGTTAGTGACGGTAAGGCTTTGCTAGCCTTTTACGAGCTGCCTATCATGAAGGCAAATGATGATCTATTCTGCAAAGGAGCCCAGACCAACACAGGGAAATAATATTGTTTTAGGAGGTTATGGCCCCTTGTAGTTTTTTAATGTTGTCAAAACTCAAATAGCCCGATATCCATTAAATCCTGCAGGATTACTTTTGAATCTCGATTTATTACAAATTGGAATCGGATTTGTATTATTTTGTACTCTTGAACACAATACTAGCGAGTTAAAGTTCCAAAAACAAAAATTTTATGAACCCGATATATGTGAGCAAACAAGAGCATGGCTTTCCTGATGGTAATAGATAACTGTGGCTGATAGACACCATTGATGTTACAAGTGCGTCGCTGTCCTGTGGCCGGTATGTTAGACCTATTATGCAAGTCTACCAGCTACCCTACCCTCCGGGCCGGAACATGACAGTGGCCGGAATGGGTAAGTTGGTGGATCCTTACTCGGACAAGTTGCTACAAAGCACTCTAACACCAGTGGCTTTGTTAGTGTCATAAGTCAGTTTGTTACATTTTAACCAGTGCTCGCTTCTTACAAGCTGCCCAACAGAAAAGCAGATAAGTCTGTCCTACTCAGTGGACCTGGACCAACCCGGGGAAAAATAATGTTTCCCTAGCATTGTGTTCAACGCTACTTGAAATGACATAAAATTACAATATCCAATTTGCATGTAATAGATATTTGAGAGTAACTCTACTGATGTTTTCTTAGGACATGCTACTAACTAGGGTAAGAACTATAAAGTTATAAAGTTTTGAATAACATGGTCTCTCGTATTGGTTCGCTGATTACATTTTTACATTTTAGATAATAAGAAGTCACATTATCAATAACCAAGACACTTATCAACGTCAATACCCACAGACACCTCTAAACTATTACAACAAATAATTATATTACAATTATTATTGTAGAGTATAAAAGCTGAATATTCTACATCTTAAATATTTTGGGTAATTGTTAGAATGCAGTTTTGTAACAACCAGACACTTCCGACAATTTCAAACTACATGTTTTTTTTTGCAAAATAGCAACTCTAATACTTGCTGCAATGTTCCAAATTTCATTGGCATCAACAATGAATCAAATTTTAGCCTCATCAATAGTGGTTTTGGGTGTGTAAGCTAATACTTCGACCATCGAGACATTCAATAGCTTCTATAATTACGTCAAATTCAGACTGTACTCAGGAACACACAAGCTACAAATCGCTGTAGGTAAATCGTATTGTGTGTACTCAGCATAACATAAGAGAGCTAACAAAAAAAATGAAAATTAGATATTTTGAATAGAACAGAAGAATATGTAGGTACCGTAACTGTTCGAAGCGTAAGACATTTACAGCACTAGGAATTTATGAAACCCTTACGATTTTATTCAGCTTACGGCAACTATCTTTTAATTATTAAATCAAAATTTTCTACAAAAAAAGTGGCAACTGACATTAATTATCGCCTAAGTGTACGGCAGATAGCACAGTAAGGGGGGGACCCCATTAGCGCGTTGTGTCGTCGCAAAGTCGTCGCTGCGTCGCTTCGCTTTCCATATTTATCTAATCCACAATTTTCGTTGCAATGACACGACGCAACGCACCAATGGGACTTTACCCTAAGAAAGGAAGTCTTATGTTAGGAAATAACTGTCAGAAACTTCTATAGCACAGTAAGCAAACAATGCTCACAACAGACAGACAGGACAGCAGATGGTCTAATCTACACAAAGGACTCAGACTAACATGGGGAAATGACCAAAGGAAATTGAGATTAATTTTTATATAAAAGAAGCAAATTGCTTTATATTTATTTTTCGTAATTCCCCTTAATTCTGAATCTTCTTACATAAAAATGTAACCTAATTTTAGTTAGATTTGACATTCTGAAATTAACTGCCGTAGTGAATTCAATCTGCAGATTCACTGCAATTCCTTTACATAGATTAGGGACATTGCAAATTAAAAAAATGTTTTTAAATTAAAAAAAAAGTCAATTTTAAATAATTAGCAAAACCAGAACTTTAACAAATAATGTCCCCTAGCTTAAGCTTTCTGAAAGATTCATGAACTGCACACTGTATAAAAATATTTTTTTAATATTAGGCCAATGCAAGATAAATTATTTTCTGATAAAAACACTAAATTAAATAAAAAATACAATTTTAATACAAGAAAAAAAAACAATTTGTTAATATAAACTTGTTTCATTGAATGGGCTATTATTAAAAAGACCAGCGGTGATAGTTCTTTGCATACCGTGGTAAGGATCTACTATCTTACCTATTCCTACTACCATAATGACAGTATCATGTTCCAGTCACATGTTCAAGGCACAACATGCAGCTATAATATCTATACATTCATAGAACATTGTTGTCCCTTAATTATTTGTATGCTAGAATGCCGATCCATGCAATGCAGTTATACTGCTGCGTTATAGCCGCAGCGTACCAAAGTTTAACATTGAGAAAGCAATGTACTTGTTTGCTCTTTGTATCTCAATAAAAATCCTTTCTTGGAATTGAAATGTTTCTAGAATAAACTGCCCATTGACATTAGATATATCCACACATAAGTTTTAAAAAAACTGCTAATAACATTAGATCTATCACCAAATAAGTTTTGAAAAGGTATAAAAACAGTTTATGTGTTAAAGGCTATTACAAAACTCAGTATATTTAGAAGGCACAAATATGTTTGGAAATAGAAATTTCCAAATCATAATACTGCTACTTGTATTATACCTAATTGGCAATTATTTTTATGTAAGATGTATTAATTATAAATTACTGTAGGTACAATGATTGTGTTCTTTATGAGATAAATCTCTTTCCTCTACCCTCTCCCTATATCCCTACCCTAAATTAAAGATCACAACAAATACAAGACCTGAGGTTATGATGTGAGGAAGAAGCAAGGTGTAGAATAGTGAGCAATCAACATTACTTTATGAAAGCAAGATGGAAATTAAAGTCAGAAAAGCAAAACAGTAGTATCATCACGCCCATATCGTCAAATAGGTAGGCATAGACATAAACAGGGCACCCACAACTAGCCATAGATACTAAGTCAAACATTGTAATAGGTAAGTAGCATAAATGCAATTTCAAAGCACTACAGAAAATCTGTTATGTTATGCTGACCACATTTGCAACAGAGAGATCAGAGAGTGAGTATGATTGAAAGAAAGTATTGGTGTGAAAATTAAAAAGGCATGCTCAATTAATTTTATCATGTTGAAAGAATGGCACATGAACAATTGTAAAACAGGATAGATGTTGGTACCCAGGAAGTCAAACGATCAGGTTTTATCCGAGAATGGTGTCAAGTGTCTCTGAAACTGGAATGTTTGTATGAAAAGAGTAATGCTAGGCAGGTATGCAAAGATTGTGACACTTGGCACTCGTTGCTCTCTGCAAGGAATTGGTATGTGTAATAGTAGTGAAATCCAGTTACCTAATTCTCTATATTAATATAGTAATACCTACCCCAGTATCACTATATTCTAACACCAAAAAAGCAAGTATTGTTAAACTTTCCATATTAATTTGGTGAATATATAATAAATAATTTATAGATGCATGGCAAATTAAAGTTGTAGTTTCATTGCTTTGTAAATACATTTCTAAGGAAATTATGAAAATAAAAAGTGTGTAGCAAAGGGGTTCGGCCAAATTTGAATAAAAAAATGTCTGCTGTTGCCATTTTGATTTTTTAATTTGAGATATATATAACAAGGATAGTATATTGGAAATGGGACACACAGTAACCTATTAGCCATTGTGCTCCCTGTCAAAATTCTGAGATATGTAGGAATATCAATTTTACTTTTATAAATCAAAATATACTACACAATGATATGGGTATGAAACTAAGCAAATGCCAAGTATACCATTTTGAAAGAGCTACCATTATTCTTTTTACCTAGTAGGTAGTTGTACAAAATACAAAATTAGAATTAGAAATTAGAATTGAAATACAAGGCCTGACATCAATATACACTAACACAAAGACATGTCATTAATCTATGAATCTATATGTATGACCATCATTACTGTTTAACTACTGATAAGGGATTCCCCATAACAAATAGCCCAAACAAATCAAATGTATAATGACAAGATAAATTTAGATGATGTTAAAACCTTGTGCAATATGTTATAAAATTGTAACATTAACATAATTTCAGTACATAAAAAAATAATATACAATGTAACAAATCAAAAACGTCATTACATTTCTGGACAACAAAAACAAATAAAAATCATAGTTGGAGGTAAACTGTAAACATACAAGTATATTTATACTTTATTTATTTGGATATTTTATTTGGATATCATAAAGGAATTATCTTAGGAAAATAAATAAATTGTAATTCTATACCTTGATATTGGCTGTCCACCACCCACATGCTTCTTTCTCATTTGATCTAGCAAAAACTTCCACCTCTTGATTCTCCACAAATTCTGTATGTTTTCCAGTGTCCTTAGGTGGTAAAAAAACTTGAGAAAAAGGAAATTTAGACTCCGGCTGCCAGCTAAAAACGCAAAAAATAAGTAAATATAACACTCGAACAAAAAATAATTATTAATCTAAAATAGTCAATTCCACTTACTCATTTTCAAATGCTACCAGAACCTCGTTGTCGAGCACGTCGGTGACAATGGCCTAAAAATATAGAAATTTTCAGAATATATTGATGATCCAATTGCAGACACTAAGATAATATCAACTTTTCTGGGTGAAAGGTATCGCAAAAAGTTGATCAAATTAAAGAGCCAAAGTCTCTTAATCTGATTTTATAACAAATGATGTAATTAAAGAAGCCTGAAAGCTTAAAACACATGGAAAATTCACGCCCTGTCAATCGGACATGGCGTCCATTCCAGCCGCGATGATCTTCCCGGAAAAATATTTTTGTAAGTATGTAACAAAACTCAAAAATGATAACATAATGTTACTGAAAAAATCAAACACTAATAAAAATTACACGTTTTTGTTAAATATTGGGCGTACTTCACAACTTACAAACCTTATAATAAGCACCATTTTCACCGTACACCTCGACCGACAAATCCTCCATTTTGGTTTGAAAGCGTATTTGGCGTTTTCAGAGCAAGAATGAAGCCCGAACAAAATCCATTGACCAATCATTCTTCAGAATGCATGCATAGAGCGTAGAGTATAGACAATATCTTGCTTTTAAAAAAATACTGGCAACAATTAAAACTTTTTGAAAAAAAAATATCCAAAAATACCCGAGTTAAGTACCTAGGCGAACGCTTAGCTCAGCCACAGATATAAACAAAGTTATAAAATATCGTAGCCACAGCCTTCGAGAATGGAAAGGTATATGGAATAAACAAATATTTAAATTTCAAACTTTAAATGAGTATTGAATAATTAAACGTTTAATAAAATACAGGATAACTTTGAAAGAACCGGCCAAATTTTAATATACGGTGGTAAAGGCTTAAATGGTAATGCATTTTAAATATTATTGCCAAATTGCAATGTTCAGTCTTATAAACATTAATTTAAACAGCCCGGAAAATTACTTACCTTGTTGTCACGCTACGTCGTATCTAGTAAGAATCATGACGTCACCAGCCTACGAATGCGACTGCAGTCAGTGACTCACTGACTTGTAGTCTTTGTCACTGACTGCAGTTGCATTCGTAGGCTGGTAGTGAGAACAATTATTTAAAAATCGGTACATATTGCAAGCTAGTTGTCACTGTCAGTGACATTCATTGGATAATAAAACTAAACACCCACTAATATCATATTTATGCTCTGAGAACCTATTTTCAGTTTTGGTTTTGGTAACGGGTTTTATTTTTATTTGCTTAAAGTACTCCGCAATAAATCTACCACTACTACCAGCGTACATGTAAATTATTAGCTTCGATACAAAGTGATGAAAAGCAAATATGGCTTAATCCAATACTTAGATGCAAAGACACCTACATACAAAAGTTTTTTAATTTACAAGGAACTCAGTTAAATTCAATTAATTTTTAATAATCTTTATTTAAATAAGTATTCAAATGAAAGTATCAGCATCCAGTTCCGATGAAAACATCAATTCCTCACGACGTAGTAGAAATTTGCCGGTAACTCTGATATTGATATCTAGATATTTTGTGACTGAAGCGCCTTTGCTTTTATGCCCCTTAGTCACAATATAGGAATTTTGCGTTACACTACTGATGCGGAATTAGGAAAATGAAGGCTTATATTACATCTTTAAAAAGACTGTGCTATTCGCAATTAATTAATAATTATATTGTTCGCTGATAGTGGATTCTGGAACTGCAAAGTTGAGTTTGCATTATAAAGCCAGGTACTCACTAGCGAGCTGTAACTGTAACTGTTGCATTAACTGTAACCAAAAAACATGGTGTGTACGTTGTTCGCAAACCTGCTACGAGCGGTACGCATGCGGTTTGCAGCGAGCCTATGTCTACAACGTACTCATTTCTGAACGCGTAACGTTGCACGTAACTGTAACCGTTACTGTTACCAAAAACATAGCGTGTACGTGGTTCGCGAGCCTGTGACGAGCGGCTCGCAGCGAGCCAACGATTGTCGGTTTTTGCCGCGGATCAAAGGGCGCTCGCAGTGCGCTCGTGGACGTCATGAGGAGAGTTGTTGCTAGAAGCTGCGAACCAGCTGTATTTGCGAGTTATTATATTAGTCTTTGAGTTAATATTCCTTTGTCATCATGAATGAATGGTCAGAGTTTGTCTTTTGCTGATAGACGCCTACAGGCATCTATAAGTAAGTATGCTGCACAGGCCAAGTTTACAAACCAAAACTGAGAGCAGAGCAGGCCTCTCCGTTCGTTACTCCCCGTACACACTAGAACCTCGTTAATGTATCTGTTTGGCTACAGTTACAGTTCGCAAAATGAGTACGATCAAAAATAACGTTCTGGCGCCGTCGTAAGTCGTAATTGTAAAAAACGTACACACTAGAACCTCGTTACTGTATCACGCTTGTTACAGTTACGGTTCCCTAGTGAGTACCCGGCTTTAAGGAATGTACATTCAAGGAATATGTATGGCCGGATTTGATACTAGTGAGGTTATTAAGTATACGTGTTGTTTGATAATTTATTCTTATCAGAAAAAATATGATGAAAAAGGGTTGAATAAAAATATATTATATATATATATATATATTATACATATTAGTGTTCGGGATTACAAAATTTGGTTATTGTTAAATAGTATACAACAGTTTTAAAATTTAAAAACCTTACTGGCGGAAATACTATGCAAAACTATAATTTCCTTGAATTGGTTTAAACGAAATGTCATTTCCTCTGTCAAGTATCTATGAACGGACTTATCTACAGACGGATACACATTATACACACACAAATGGCAACGAAGTAATTTTTGAGGTTTCCATTTGCAATGGATTTGGAACGACATATAAAATTAAATCATACAAGTTAACTTTTTTCAACTTCTTTGACGTTGTAACTAAAATAATTTACTTCTACGAATTATGTTAAACAGCATACAGTTCCATATATTTTTTCTTCTTTAAATGTAGCGTAATTTTATGTTTTGTAGTTTCATTGGCTTCAGTTTTTACAACTTTTTGTTTAAAATCACACATATTTTGACATAAACTCTTAAAATACTTTAAAAAAATGTTTGCTTATTTTTCATAATAGTCGTCGTTATTGTGTTTAATTAAAATTAATGCTTCTAACAGGTCAATTAAGAAAATGGCGGGGTTAGGAACTAACTTGACTTGGGAGATAGCGGAGATTGAAGAGAAATGCAAATTGTGTGCTGTAGCAAAGAAAAGAAACAAATTAAAGAGAATGGTCTATTACAAAAGTAACTACCATGTAAGCTCAAATCTGCAAGAAACTTCAAAGGCATTAAAGGTTACTGGATATATGACGAAAAGTTGTGTCTACATAGTGATTCGGTACAACCCGCACGAATTAACTGTGCACCACCCGCTGTGCCATTTGTTATTTTCATTTTTAATTTATTTATATTTTTTTATGTTGATAAAAGATCGGTTTGATAACGGTAACAAAGATGTTAATGCTACTGAGCGCTTGTGGCGATTACTGGGCCCCGCGCGGGGCAGCGGGAGAGCGGTCGCATTCCAGAAGTGGGCACAGTTATTTCGTACGAGTTGAATTGAATACCTACTTAAAATTATCTAATTCGTCTCCAATATCTAATTAACCAATTAGTAATGTTGTCGACTTTGTGACCCGAATGTCAAATGTTGTATTTGGTTTTTAACTCATGGGCTAAACAGTCCTTAAATCGTCACTGTGGAGTTACTTGAAGAAACCTTTCTCCAAAAAAAGCTTCGTATTTATTTAATTTGAAAGTCTTATTTTTTGAGTAACAAAATAACATGCTATAATTTTTATGACAAAAGACAGCAAACAATTACGAGACCTCTGATGGAAAGAGATAACCACAGTGTATAGACACCTTCGATGTTGTAATTACGTCGCTGCATGGCGGGAGTGCTATGCCAATTATGCAAGTCTACCGGCTGTTCTTCCCTCAGAACTGTATAATGACCTTGTCACTATGGCGGCAGTAAGTATGTGAAACGGTGGATCCCTATCCGGGCAAGTTAATGCATAGCACTCTACCACCAGTGGTCTTTTTGGTGATGACTCGTTTTGCCTTTGCTCGCCTCTTACGAGCTCGAGCTGCCAGGTAGGTGCCATCGTTTATTCTACACAGAGGACTGGGACCAACATGATGGAAAATATATATACATACTAATTAAATTGTATATGTGCAAGTATTTCTATGCATTGGTATCTCTATTGGGCATCATTAATACAAGCATATAATTTGTTTACTTCAGGGTTAAATCAATTTGTGTATTTTGTCCAGATCCCAGGGTTATTTTTTTTTAATTTAAAACTTGGCGCAATATAGTAAAACAACAATGTAACACAACCAAAATCATCTAACTTTTTGTAACAAAATAACAATAGGTAATTGATAACATCAGCCAGTTAAAAGTAGGTAGCTAATTTTAGGGTTCAAGTATCAAACAAAGAACAATGCCCATAATTGACCTGAGAAATAGTTATCGCGAATAATGATGTAAGTTGTCTTAAAAAAATTGCTGATTTTTTGTTATCATTAAATCACTCATTACTTTTTTTTACTAAGTTCAAAAATGGATGTTTTTAATTTAAAAGCTTGGAAAAAAATATTTAAAATGACATAAAATGGACAAATTAAACAACAGCTGTAACTATCTGTGGTTAAAGTGTTTGAAATGTTCTGTTCCACGATTATTGTTACCCATTACTACCAACACGTACTGTTTTTTTTAATAGTGATTAATGATTAGTAACATGTTAAAGAAGCTTAAACGTAATTTGTAAGTAAAAATAATGATAATTGAACTACAAAAACTTATTTTTAGTTGTAAAGTAAAATAATTATAATAAAAAAATCATAACACAGAGAAAAACATTCTGAGTGAAAATGGTTTATAGTTTTGACACCGCTGTCGCGTCTTGTCATACGAGATTAGTTTGACACTTTTGACAGCTACAGATGTTACTTTGCTCTTTTTATGTAACCTCACAAACATATATTAACTTCAATAGATTTTCTTGCCGAGCTAAATAAGACAAAATTAATTAATATTCATTTAAAGTAAACAATATTAGGTTTAAAACAATAGTAGTGCTTCGTATACAACTCGTAAATAAAAAAAAACATCTGACAGGTTTTTCAATGTATGAACGATGGGCATTGTTCGTTAGGTTTTTCATTCTTCAAAAATCGACGTTTGTTTTGTGTTAAAAAAAATAATATTCATATACTTACTACAACATAAGTATCATTATAATTTCATTTGCATCTGTCAATTTAGTATCAGAGATAAAAAACAGACTATGGTGTGTTTTGTATGTTTGTACTTTATTTTCATATTTGCATCAATTTGTAAGTAACGCATTGTTGGTTATTAATTGAGTTTTAGTGATTTTTGTAGCTAAAACCAGGAAACCTAGGAAATTTTGAATTCAAAGAACAATGCCCATAATTGACCTGAGAAATAGTTAACGTGAATAATGAAGTGAGGTATCTCAAAAAATTGCTGATTTTTTGTTATCATAAAATCAATCATTACTTTTGTTTTGCTAAGTTTATAACTGGATGTTTTTAATTTGAAAGTCTTGAAAAACACATTTAAAATGACATTAAATGGCACATTAAACAACAGCTGTGATTATCTGTGGTTAAAGTGT
>NJDD01000411.1:24442-46091 GCA_002245505.1 Calephelis nemesis
AGGTACTTTTCAGGTTGGCTGAGAAAGGTCTCTCCATTTTGACATTTGGTGTTTTTTTTTTCCCTATGAAGTCCCGTCTCTTCTTATGTAGTATTGTATTCTCTTTGGCACCATCTTTACACTTTAAAGTAACCTCAAAAAACATATAATCTCATTAGATTTTGTTTTCAACTTAATAAGACAAAATGAATTAATATTCATTTCAAGTAAACAATATTACGTTGAAAGCAATAGCAGTGCTTCGTATACAACTTGTAAATAAAAAATCATTTGACAGGTTTTTCAATGTCTGGACCAGTGGTTCTCAAACTTTTTTAAAGACGGAACCCTTTTGGGAAGCGAAATACTTGATGGAACCCTACAATAAAACAATTGTTTTTATAAGTGTATTCTTTATAAATCAGAATAGTAAAAGTACAATGTAACAATTACTAATTATTATTTACTTCACCAATTGCCAAGGACAATAATTGAAAACATTAAAAAAGAAAAAATCTAACTAGTGGGAAGTATGAAACTGTTTTTTATTTTTCATCAATTGGTTGACATCAGGTTTGATGGAAGAAAGTTGGAGTCTTCTATCAGCTTCGGCGTCCAGTCTATTGCGATATTTTGTTTTCGTGGCTGCGTAGGTAGAGAATCCTGTTTCGCACAAATATGTAGTTGGGAACGGGAGAAGAATATCCAGAGCTATTTGGCCAAGCATTGCATATTCATTTTGGATTTTGCACCAAAAATCATTGAGAGGCGTCGTTTTGAACAGTGACTCCGTACTTGTGTCTGATGACATTTCTAAAAGAGATTCATATATCTCGTTTGACATGTTTTCAGGCTTTTCCAAGTTGGGTATAAAAGGATTAATAATCCATGAATTCACTTTAATTGTTGTATTGTGTTCTTCGGGAAAATACTTTTCAAAAGATGCGGGCATCGAACTGAGATATTGGACCAATTATTTAAACACATCATCTTCAAACATTTCTGAATCGTTTTTGATAACAAACTCACTGAGTAACGTAAAACTTTCTATTTCTTTCTTACCAATGCAAATGATCCAAAAATCTAATTTTCTTTTAAAAGCAGTTATTTTATTAAAGGTCTGAAACACTGTTGTCTGTTTACCTTGCAACGATAAATTCAATTCGTTAAGTTTTTGAAAGATATCCGCCATAAAAGCCAATCGGAACAACCAAGTTTTTATCATACAAACGGTCCATCAAATTAAAAGAAGTATCTGCTGCAAGAAACATTTGTAACTCGGCTCTAAGTTCAAATAGCCTTGTTATAGTTTTACCCCGAGACAGCCATCGCACTTATATATGGAGCAGCAGTGTTTTATGTTTGCTGCCATAATCTTCACACAATAATGAGAACAATCGGGATTGTAGTGGTCGTGATTTGATAAAATTAATTGTTTTTACCGCTTCATCCATAACTAATTTTAGATTTGACGGCATTTGCTTCATCGCAAGTACTTGTCTATGCGGAATACAATGACTGGAACTACAATTAGGCGCTTTATTTTTCATTCGTGACACTGCTTCTGCTGTTTTACCTGTCATCAAAGAATATAAATACTCTTTAACAAGAGCCTGTCATCGCCTTGGCCCCATCTGTACAAATGTCAATGCAATTGTTCCAACTGAGATTATTTTCTTCAAAAAATATATTTATTTTATTAAAAATTTCTTCCCCGGTAGTGTTTGTAAGCAGCGGTGAACACATAAGCATGTCTTCTTCAAAAGAACTTTTATATGGATATCTCACAATAACCAGCAGGATAGCCAAACCAGCGGCATCAGTCGACTCGTCCATTTGCAAGGCGAATCGTGTATTTTGTAGACGTGTAACTAGTTCTTGCTTGACGTAGCTTGCCAGATCATGGATTCGTCGTGAAACTGTATCGTTTGATAGCGGAACAGTAGAAAGATGCTTTGCAGATTTTTCATCAAACATACATTTTGTTATGTCTAAAACACATGGTTTTATTAAATTTTCAGCGATAGTGTGCCCTTCACCTGCTTGTGCAATGCGATAGCTAACTAAATATGATGCCTCCGTGGCCTTTTCGTTGGTAGTTTGTGTTACATGCATCAAATTTTTTTGACTTTCTAATAACTGTTTTTTTTTGCGAAAAAAAAATTCTTTATTCTTGTCTTTAGACTCGGGGTGTACAGTTTCTAAATGTCGGCGCAATTTGGCAGGTGCCATGGAACTATTAGGAAGCAGTTTACTACAGAGCATGCAGAGAGGTGAGCCGTTGGAATCAACAATTCCGAAACTGATATAAGATTCATCATACTTCCTCCTTTTTGTCTTTGAAACCGTCGAGCTTGACGTCTTGGCATCATCTTCTGGATCGGTGATTGCTATATTCGCCTCGCGCACTGCTTTTGAACATTCAGCATCATTAGAAGATGTTGCAACACGTTTAACACCTTTAAGCCAACGTTCCATTCTTCTTTATTTATAATGTTACACGTCAGGATAGTGGGGTTTAAACAATGCACAATCGTTACTGCGTATAAGAGACTAAATTTAGTACCTACAGTGAAGAAATGTATAAAACTGAGACAACAGAATACAGCAGGCAATAAAACAATGAACACTATTTTCTCGCTAGCGAGCTTGTAGGTAAGTAGGTAGTAACTTATCGCTTCGAACGCTAATCGTCAACTGACGACGCGCGACGCGCGATCGCCGCTTTTATAATTAGTCCTAGACTCGATCTCAAATATTCTCGAAAATACTCGAGTCGGCATCTTTGATAAACAAAAAGCAAAAACAAAGACAGAAATTTAAAAATTGCGTTGTAAACAGACACATACACCAGGTATAAACCAATACCAACTGTCAAGGTTTGTTACAGTAATAAAGTTTGTTACAGTTCTAAAATTCATTCTTATTACAAAACCAAGACCTTATCCTTTGAAGACGTTAGAGTCGAAAGTCGCTTGTTGACAACTATAGCGTCTAATTCAGAGGCGGCTTTTATCAAAGAGACTGCGCACTCACAAGTATACTACCCGCTCGCTTTAAGTTTGCCGCTGGCGATAGGTATGACGTCCAAAAAGTAGCGTCAGCAAAACATAATATAAAAATATTTTTATTTAATTGTAACAATAAAAATTGTCTACGTACATATTTAGTTAAAACTATGATAGGTATATTGTAAATTTTGTTGTCACGTGGGGGAGGGTACGCGCATTCCACAGACCTGCAAACTTAGAGCGAACGTTGTTGTACAAGTATAACATTGTTGATACCAAACTTATGAGATATTGTACCAGCTAGCGTTTTGTCCCGGCGCGGCCGCGGAGTCCGCGCAGCCGCGGAGCGACTAGAGAGAGGTGTTTTGATTTTGTTTTCAAAATTCTTGCGGAACCCCGACGGAGGTGTCATGGAATCCTAGGGTTCCGCGGAACACACTTAGAGTATAGCAGCTGGTCTGGACGATGGGCATTGTTCTTTAGTGATTTTTTATGCGCTGTGGCATGAGGCATCACTGATGATGTCTAATGTCAATTTGTTATTGGCAACTATCAACTTGAGTTTTGGCGCCATCGAGAGAAAAGATGGTCGAAGTTTTTTCATAATTATTGAATCTCGTGTTAATATTGAGTGAAATTAGTCAATTTTGGTGGCATTTTGTACAATTTTGTTCTGTGAAAATGCGCAAATGAAATAATCGTGAAGAAATTAGCGTATCGTGTATTTCCTCTTTGTCGCCAAATCTCATTACATGAGCTTGTGTAATGAGACCGCCGCTTTACCTAAGAGCCTGACATGACTTACTGACGACTTATGACCGATGACTAATTATAATTGATATAAAAGAACAATGCCCATCGTCCATACATTGAAAAACCTGTCAAATGATTTTTTATTTACAAGTTGTATACGAAGCACTGCTATTGCTTTCAACGTAATATTGTTTACTTGAAATGAATATTAATTCATTTTGTCTTATTTAAGTTGAAAACAAAATCTAATGAGATTATATGTTTTTTGAGGTTACTTTAAAGTGTAAAGATGGTGCAAAGTAACATCTGTGTCTGTCAAATGTGTCAAACTAATCTCGCATGACACGACGCGACTGCACTGTCAAAATTATAAAATATCATTTTCACACAGAATATTTTTCTCTGTATTATGATTTTTAATTATAATTATTTTGGTATACAACTAAAAATAAGTATTTGTAGTTCAATTATTCATATTTTTACTTATAAATTACGTTTAAGCTTCTTTAACATATTACTAATCATTAATCACTATTATAAAAACGGTACCTGGTGGCAGTAATGGGTAACAATAATCGTGGAACAGAACATTTCAAACACTTTAACCACAGATAATCACAGCTGTTGTTTAATGTGCCATTTAATGTCATTTTAAATGTGTTTTTCAAGACTTTCAAATTAAAAACATCCAGTTATAAACTTAGTAAAACAAAAGTAATGATTGATTTTATGATAACAAAAAATCAGCAATTTTTTGAGATACCTCACTTCATTATTCACATTAACTATTTCTCAGGTCAATTATGGGCATTGTTCTTTGAAGCACTACTTGACGAATGGCAAAATACTAACGTGAAGGCCAAAACTTAAAGAAAGAAAAGAAGAACTGTCAACTTTGCTGTCAACTTTCAAGTAAAATTCATTTGTTTTGTTGATAACAATTTCAAGCGCTAAGTACTCCCTACGTATTAATTTTGCGGATTGCATACGTGTTGTAAATTTAAACTTTAACAAAATATTCATTGAATTATTTTACCACAAGCTGCCATTTCTTGTTTTGTAAAAATTTCGTATAAAATTGAATCACTATGAGTTCGGAAGAATTATCACGAGTTCCTTCAATTATCTTGGTGACTGGAGGAACAGGACTTGTTGGACATGCGATTAAATCAGTTATTAGTGAATCTAACTCATGGAAAGATAATACTTGGATATTTTGTGGATCAAAGGACGCCGATTTAACGTGAGTAATGTTTTAATCTACAGTTTTTTCTTTATCATTCAATACTTTGATTTCGCTGATGTTAATGCTTCTTTTAAGCTTGCTTGTCAATTGATTTGCAATTATTATTATTATTAATTTTATTTCGCAATTACTTTAGTGGTTGACTATGTCCAGTATACCACATCCACATAATTGTTATACCACATCCAGTATAACAATTAATAAGTTTTAAACGTATGTTGTCAAAGAAATTACTGTATGAGTGAATTGAATTTTATGCAAGTGAGCAGGTTGATGACATGCCTGAAAGTAAACAACTTGCGCCCAGGAACAACTCTAACGTTGGGAATGTCATGCATATCCATCCTTTTATTACTTAGTAACACTTTTCTTGAAGGTCCCGAAGTCATAGAAATGGTGCCATAGGTAATGAATCCACATAGGTGTAGTGGGAGGCAGAAAATGTCAAGGAAATTTTGCATTAAATTAATTACTTAGGAAGATTTTTCGAAGTAAGTTGAGAGACCAGGAGTCTCCTTATTGCATTCTATTGTACTAAAGATAATAATTGGAGCAAGTGCTTATTAGAAGGAATTAATGTATGATTGATATAGCTTCTTGAAAAGCAGGGACTATTTCTAATGATACTTATTGAAAGCTTAATAAATGCTCCTCATGCAGTAAACACTCACTAATACCATAAGATAATAGGGAGTTACAATAAATCACAAAATAAATGGGTTCTAACATAAGAAAAAGTAGCCTGCTCTGTATTTTAAATTTCTGTATTCTGAATTTGTCCTAATGATAAATATTGCTACAACTACAATCATTTCTTTATAAACACTGACACATTGATGTAATGCAAAAGATGTGTCCCGTTTTATGTACCTAATGAAACAAAAATATAAAAGTTCGAAAATTATGAATGTGTTATGTAAATATGTCTTTTGATTACATCAAAACTTACAAAAAGTCTTTGTGGCTATGTAAATTTATACAACATTTAACTTTACAAATTTATACAACATTTTACGTTACAAAACTACTTTTCTCTGGTAATATTAAGAAAAAAGACTTGTGCTAATTTCGTTGCAGGGTTTCATAGATACTATTTAAGATTGAGTGTAAAATGAGGATACTGTTGTTAAGATTATTTGGTTGTGTTTACGAAATATCGCAGTTTCAGTTCACCAATACAAAAAAAAGGTCAAGGTCGAGAACTTTTCAAGGTGTGTGGTGTAAGTGTGGTCATCATGTGAGTGTGGTCTGTTCGTCACTCAAGCAAATAATGTCTATTTGTGTTTTCAGCACTTGATACACCACTGTATTTGGTGCACCATGAAGATTTTGTTATATTCAACTTTTTACTATATTTCCATGTTTAACTAATTAAATTTTTTTTTATGTAGAGATAGGGAACAAACGGAGGCCTTATTTGAAAAGCATAAGCCAACACATGTGATACATTTAGCAGCAATGGTTGGAGGTCTTTTCCACAATATGGCTAATAATCTAGATTTTTTTGTAAGTTATTTACTTTACTTGTGTCTTATATTATAGGGAAAATAGTTAGATAATGCATCTTTTGATTTTTGTCCTTGAAAGTCATGAGGTTTTTGTATTATATACAATATATATAAAAATGAATTCCTATTTCGCGTGGACATCGCCACACACCTCAATGGATTGATCAATTTTCTTATGTATTGTCAAGAGAAGGTTCTTATGAAGCGAAAAACTGGAAATTGCAGGGAAAACGGGAAAAATAATACTTTATTTTTTCTATTCAACTTGTTGGTAGCTGCTAATGTCAAGCAATACGAAGTTCACCGGGTCAGCTAGTAATTTATAAATCAGTTATTACCTTACCAAAGGAGGGCGAATAGATTGATACTAGGGTAGCCGATAGTGACTCACCTATAACATCTATGGCCTATGTTATTTATAGTTGTCAGAAGAGAATAAAAAAGTTATATTTTTTTGTTTCAGAGGAAAAATATGGCCATAAATGATAATGTTTTACATGCTTGTTATAAATATAAGGTGCAAAAGGTTGTTTCCTGCCTTTCAACATGTATTTTTCCGGACAAAACTACATATCCAATTGATGAAACTATGGTATGTTGAGTATAATTTTTCTTACTAAAATAGTATGTTGTGGCAGTATCCAGATTCTTTTAAATTAATAACTTAGTAACATCCAAATATGGAGACAGAGTCCAGAACGAGAATTATCTTGGTATTGATTATTTTTTTCTTTAGCTGTTTTATGTAATTATTATGTAGCTAAAAACTAAACTATTTGTACAAGCTCTACAAAGAGTACACTTTAAAAAAAAGTTATTGAAGTTTTAAACGAGTTCTTATTATAATTTTGTAATTGTTAGTCTTACGATTTGTTATATACTTTACTAACACCTCCTTTCTGTAAAAATTAGTATAGGATAGGTGGCAGATAAAATAAGATTATTCGATATGTAAAATGTCGGTGCATGAACTAAACCAGCCTGAATTCCACCGCGTAGTTTGTCGTTCCACTGTTGCAACTTCAATTCAATAGATAATAGATGTAAAATAAGCCTTTATTTTGCTAATTCCGCGTAAGCAGTGTAACTGTTGTGGCAAATAATCCTTCAAATGACACAGAATATGACAAGCCTAACTGACGTTTCCACCACCCACCTCCGCGACCAGAACACGAATAAAGGAAGAGTTCGGGAAACAATATAAATTGTCACATTCTTCACATGAGACAACCCTACCTAAAGTTCCCACCTCGCACCTCCGCGACAAGATCACAAATAGAGTCCGAACACGGGAAACAAAACCACTTGTCATGTCCTTCGCCAGCTTTGTCGAAGAACTCACCGCAGAGAACACCAAATCGCACTCGACGTCCATTTCGCCTCGACACCGAGGCATTCTCAGGAAATCGACCGTACAGGACTTGCCGGCATAGAATAATATACAAGAGGCTTGCCGCCCGCCGTCTCGATCGCCATTGGTCTACCGTCTATATAAGACGCAATCGACGCGACGGTGGTAATTTTACATCTGCTATAATGTATTTCCGCAAAGTAACGCCTGATTCAATAAAATATCTCAATGGATAATTTCGTAATATTGATTATTTCAGGTTCACAATGGGCCTCCTCACGACAGCAATTTTGGGTACAGCTATGCAAAACGAATGATTGATGTTTTAAACAGGTACTCCTGTTACCATTAAGGTACTTGCTCCTAAGATGGTCCAGTTATTAAGATGGCCCATTTTCAATATATTGTATTTTTTAAAGTTTAAAAGAGTCAAAATTACCTTCGGAACATGGCAGTAATTTAAACTCTTTCAAACATTAAAAAAATACAAAACATTGAAAGTGGGCCATCTTAAGAACTGGGCCATCTTAGGCGCCACTACCTTTTTTGAACTTATTTTATGGCAAAAGATAACACACAGTCACACGTAACCCCTGATGGTAAGAGATAGCCGCAGCCCATAGTTACTGCAGATGTTGTAGGTGCATTGCTGTCCTGTTGTCAGGGTGTTAGGCTTTATGTGCCAGTCTACCGTATCTATACACTAAGACAGCGTACAAGCTGATATTTTTACTTTTTTATGTGAGAGGCAAGCACACACATAGCTCTGCTAATGGTAAGGGACAACCGTGGCCTATAGACACCATTAATGTTATAGGTGCGTCGCTATCCTGTGGTCAGGATGTTAGACCTTTTGTACTAGTTTACCGGCTACCCTAGCCTCCAAACCCAAACATGTCATTGTGATTGTGGCGGCAGGAATAGGTAAGGCGGTGGATCCTGGTCTTGTTCGTCATCACCCGTTTCGCCTCTTATAACCTGCCAGGCATGACGGCAGATGATATGTTCTACACCGGATCCAGATCATATATATCGTATCTTATACAAAAAAAATCATGTCATGATCTATGTTTGGGACAAACTCCTAAGTTAATGTCTCACAAATTTCAAATTTCTAGAAGCCTTTTCATTTACAGTTTAAAGCAAAAGCATATTCACGCCCGTATCCCTGAAGAGGTAGGCAGAGGGACAACCAAGGCACCCACGACTAGCCGAAGATACTAAGTCCCACAATGTGATAGGTGCCAAGCCTATCGCCAACCGGGCACATTCCCAATCCCGAGCAACATTTATTTTATTATGAAATTGAAAAAACCCAGTTTTTTTTTTGTTGTCCGACCCGGGTTTCGAACCCGGGACCTCAAGCAGTCAAGTCCAAAAACTGAACCGCTAGACCACAGAGGCAATTTACGGTTCAACTATATTAGAAGTACTGTTGTAGAGGTTACCACTCCCAACACGGGTGCAAGTTCACGTCGGTGGTGCCGTGTAACGTGTTCGGTCCTCATGACAACTTCGCGCCCCACGCCAGTCACGTGGTACCGGCGCTGCTCAGGAGAATGGACGACAGCGTCGCAAACAGTCAGTTTTTTTTAAATATTGTTACATGCAAGGGTTTTATTTGGTTAACGAAATTCCACTTTTAACTTAATTGTCTTTATTGGGTTTTATTCACGCTTAATTATAGTCACTTATAGCTAAGTGCATTAATAGTACGTATCACTGAACATAATTAACCAAATCGCTAAGCTGTATCATAGACCAAATTTGTAAGACTTTGTATACCCCGTGACTAAATGACAGCGAAAAATGCAACCATAGATTCTGTACATTATAAACATACATACTTAGTATGTAGTTGGAATTTTGTGTCGGAAATTTCATGATTTTTTTTGCAAAAAATGAGATTTTTTTTATTTCACTTTTATTTCATAATTTCTATCTAACGCAACTCGATTTTTATTAAATATCTAATAAATAACATATTTTTTATATAGAACGGCAATGTAATAAAACGACGTATTATTTTGGCACTTACAGCTTACGCGGCTTAATGCATGTACTTTGTTCGCTATACATTGCGGGCTGAGAAAATGCTAATTTTTTAATCACTTGTTTCCGACAAAACTGTAAAAGGAATTTTGAAGTCTGATATGTATCTAAACTATCACAGAAGTTTTTTTTTTATGATATTGGAAGGCAAACAAGCAGACGGATTTCCTGATGTTAAGGAATTCACGCCGCCTAGAGACACCAAAGGTGGTAATGGTGCGTTGCCAACCTGACGCCGGGATGTTAGGCCTAGAGCAAAAGTAAGTTTACCGGCTACCTTACCCTCCGAACCGGAACACGTCATGACGTTATGGCGGCAGGAATAGATAAGGCGGTGGTACCAATCCGGGCGAGTCGCTGCGAAACTTTACCACCTAGTCAGATGTCACGGTGTTGGTGACGGTGAGCCTATGCTCGCCTTTTACGAGCTGCCTGGCAAGGAAGGCACATGATCTATTCTACAAAGGAGCCCGGATCAACACGGGGAAAATAGGTTTTTGTTACGGTGTCGAATACATCCTGTATAATCAGAATCACTTATTGACTTATAGCTAAGTTCACTAACAAATATTCACTAAAAAATAGGTACTGTCACTAAACATAATGGACGTAACCAAATCGCTAAGTTGTATCGCACACGAAATTTTTACTACATCGAATAATCACCTATTGAACCGCTTTTTACTTCTTTCGAAATGCTTTCAATATTATTCGGAAATTTCTTCTCGTCGCTGATCCAATCCTATACATCTATACTATCTATTCTATTCTAATGTTAAAAAAAGGAAAGGTTTGATTTTTTGTTTGTTTGAAATGAATATGCTTCGAAGATACTGGACCGGTTCCAAAAATTCTTTCACCTTTAGAATGCTACATTATCTCTGAGTGACATAGGCTTTGTTTTATCAAAATTGATGCAGTAGAAGCCAAGTTGCGTGAAACTGCTAGTAGAATATAGAACAAGTAAGTCATCAAAACGGGAAAACTATTGATTCATATTAATCGAAAACAATTTTCTTGAAATCACCCTTACTTGCTTTAACAAATTTATTTTTGCTCAGGTTGGCAACGCACCGTTACCATCTTTAGTGTCTCTAGGCGGCGTGAATTTCTTACTATCAAAAAAATCTGACTGCTTGTTTGCCTTCTAATATCATAAAAAAATCTACATATAAAATAATCTTACCTACATACTCCTTACCTATACAAAATTTGGACTTTACTTACAATAATTTGAGTCTATTATGAATATAAAACATTTTTGTTGGTTCGGTCGTGTACAATATGTTTCATTACAAATATCGTAAAGACCTGGGGATGTGATTTTGGGAACAAAATAAAAAATAATATGCCGTGATTGTAAATCTAATATGGCGAATAAAGCTTGTTAATTGTTTTAAAATTACTTTTGTAACAAGTTAAATTGGGGTATTTGTTTTAATATTATGATTGTTTTAATATTATAATAACCGCTTTTTACTACAAGCATCTTATAAGTGTATATCAATACCAAGCTAAACATTGTTGCTATTTTTGACTACCTGTCTGTTTTTCCGGCTAATCTCTGAAACGGCTGGACCGATGTCGACCGGAGTTTTACTGGCAGGTAGCTGATATAATGAGTAACATCGAAATTTTTCAACAAAACAGCGGGTTCAGCTAGTTAATTAATGTTTAGTTAATAAATGTCTGTGTATGTATGTGATGTGGTTTTCAGATGAACCAACTTTTACCGTTTGGGGCAGCGGTAAACCATTGCGTCAGTTTATCTACTCGCTTGATTTGGCGAGGTTGTTCCTCTGGGTGTTGTGGAACTACGATAGCGTCGAGCCCATTATATTGTCAGGTGAGATATTCACACATTAAATTTTGATAAATTTAATGATTGTTACTCGGTATTAAAGAGGCGAAACTTGCTCGGACAGGGATTGACCGTCTTACCTTTTCCTTCCGTCTACCGCCCGCGCTATAGTGACAATGGTATAATTGGTAGATTATACCACGGACAAAAGAGCGACGCGCCTACAAGATCTATGTCGCTTAAAGGCTGCGGTTATCTCTTACCAGTAGGGGAGCTGCGTATTATTAGTTCACTGTCTTTTCCTATAAAAACAGTATAGCTTGTTGTTTTTGTACCCTAGAAATAGAATTTTAAATTTGATGAATTACTAAGCGTTTTGGTGAAGCTTTTTGTGTTGTTTTGTATTTAAAAAATAGATTTTTAAATTTAATAAATTACAAAGCTGTTTGGAGAAGGGCTTCTTCAGGCAACACAGCAAAGGAATCTATAGACTAGACAAAACCAACTCGACAAGATTGTCAACTAGGTCATGAAGTCGATGATATTACCTATAGGCTAATCATAGAATATTGAGTACTCATGTACCGAGTCATTATTTGAAATGAAAAAAAAAATACTTTTGCTAAAAAAAACTAAACTCAGTGTTGTAAAAATACAAATAATGTAATTTTTTATTATCTTCGATTGTGTAGCATATTAATTTTGTAATAATTCGTTTTAAATACACACGATCACAATTTCAGTGTAACTTATAAAAATAGATAAGAGACTTTATTAAACATTTTCCGATAACGCACGACACTATTTATGAATCGTGAAAAACTTACAAAATTGCCAATGCCAATTTAGTCTCAGATTAAAAAAACAGACTAGATTGACGTTATTTATAAAAAAGTACTTAGTGATAACATTAGTAACATAACTTAGTTGCCTGGGTTGACAATGTAAGAAATTTTCCAAGTAACGGGGAAAATTTCCATTAGCTAAAGGTTTATTATTCACAAAAATTACCAACTTAATACATATTTTTCCATTGTTCCTATTTTGAGAAATAAACTACAATATTACTACTACAACTATATTATAGAACTCGAAAATGTTCATTTTGCTGTTATTAATGTAAGGTAATTGGTAATCTGCAAAATACTATAAGGATAGTATACCTTTGTATTATAAGCATAGAATTTTTGCAGATAACCCTAAATTAACGTGTTCGTAATAAAACAGTCCTTATGTGGATACTAGCTGTTTTCCCGCGACTTCGTACTTCCCGCGTATAATAGTTACGATTATCATTCCCTATTATAATAATATGGGGATAGATTTTTTTAAAAAAAGGCTAATTTGAACTTAGATCTTTAGCTGTATGCATTATATCAAATTTCATCAAAATCGATTGTGTGGTTTAACCGAGAAAGAGGAACAGACAAACTGACTGAATAAATGTAGATATTTTTTTCTAAGTGAAAGTAACTATTGCGGATATACCTCTTTATACATGGCAACCCAGTAGTTCGTCCAAGGAAAATAATAACCAAACCAACCCAAGGTTTGCACATTCCATTGATTTTATACTTAAGGAATTGACATCAGTCTCGGAACCTATTCCTCTTTTATCTTTCGGTATTCAAAATATTGGGTTTCGCTTCCTGGGAAAGTATTTAAGGCGAAAAACAAATTGGGCATTTTAAAGCAAGAGTGGAAAAGCTATTAATAGCTTATCACATACCACCATCTTCCTCCTTATCAATTATTCTCAACAACTCTTTCCTCCACGTGAATTGTTGCAAGGATTGTGACATTTCGCACTCGATTCCCTTACCTCGTAAAGGACTCGACGTGAAGATGTTTATGTAAATTGTTAATTATGCTAAGCTACTTTCTTTAAAAAATAAAAAATGTTTTTTTTTTTCAGTGGATGAAGAAGATGAGGTAACAATAAGCGCAGTAGCGGAAGCCATAAAAAAAGCTTACGGCTATCAGGGGCAGATCGTATACGACACCACGAAGGCAGACGGACAGTATAAGAAGACTGCTTCCAACAAGAAACTCCGCTCTTTATATAAAGATTTCACTTTCACACCCTTCGAGAAGGCCATAGAAGATACAGTCAAGTGGTTTAGGGAGAACAGAGAACTGGCTCGCTTGTAGCTATTTTTGGATGCTTGTAAAAACTTATGTTTATTGTGTATATAAAAGATGATTATGTTTGTTAATAAACGATATTGAAACAAGGTTTGTTTTACTTTTTTTTACTGAACCGATTTGGCTCAAAATTTATAGAGAGGTAGCTAAGAACCAGGAAACTTTTTATCCCGCTCAACTGTAATGAAAGTAGGAAAAACAATATTTTATGTTTCCCTTTTAAACTGAACAGGTGGAAAGAAGCAGCTTTTATCCAGAACCAGAGAACCTAGTTATGGATAAAAGTGAGTTACGTGCGGTAGTAATATATATTCAGCTTTAAAAAAATGTTCACCAAGAAAACTTTATCGGACATTCAGCAGACAAGAGGCTTATGCTTAATTCTGTTCCCCAATAATTCTTCGGTTACGTACTGGATAACTCAATTTAAGATGTATATCAAGCTGTAAAGAAGACCCACGTTCGGAGCAGCCTTCGATCTCCAGGGAAGAAAATGTCAAAAGGGTTGAGAAACTTGTATTTGAAGACAAGAATAACTATACAACATATAGCTTAGATGCTAAAGAAATTATTTGGTAGCGTTCAATCCATTTTAACCAATTCACTTGTTGAAAAAGTGTCGGAAATATGTGCGCCACAAATATTAACCGATGAAAACAAAAAGCAACGTTTGGAGATTTCTAAGTGTAATCTCTGTTGCAGCAAGATTAGGATTTTTATTCTAGTTGCTCCTACCGCTAGGAAAGTTATGGTTGCAGTGTTATTTTTCATTCTATACAGCAGTTCATTAGCAGGTTTGATTCCAAAAGTGCCTAAAGTGGTTTAAAGGTGCTGATAGACTTGAGCATTAATTTGTAACAGAACATCGAGCATTCGCCGTTTTTTTATTTGTCGAACTGAACAACGAGCCAAGCCAGGCATTAGGCCAAACATTGCTATGAACATTTTCAAGAGCATTCTAGTGAACGCTCTAGTCGATGCTTGTTAAAAAACATTCATGATGATGTCAGACTTGATGGTCGCGTGTGCTGTATTTCTGTTCATTGGTAATTCTCATAAGGTGAAAAAAAGAAACAGGGGCGCAGGGAGGGACATCTTAGAGCGGAAGACCGAAGTTTGGCTCAGCAAAAAGCTCAAAATGCTCGCTAGAATGCTCTATAGAATGCTCACTAAAATGTTCTTGTTATTTTTCTGTGATCTAACAATCGTACAAATGCTTATTACAAGTGAATGCTAAGTCTATCAGCACCTTGACGCATTCACTGCCAGCAACGCTTATACGCATTTTCGTTACTTTCATCCAGTGCTTTGGACACATCTGTAGGTAAGTTAATGTATTTAGCGAGCTTTGCCCGGTTTCTTTAACGCACATACGAGTTCTTAAGTCTAATATATTACTCCCTGTATTACTCGCAGTTGGTCATTTTTAAAGGACTCAAAAAAGAAGAAGTTTTCAATTTGAAGGTATTATTTAGGTAATTGTGTGTTCCCTCGTAAATTTTTACTACGTGACCCTATTATTTTTTTTTTATTTGAAAACTGTAAAATATTACACGCATAAACAAAAATAGTTGATATATGATTATAAAAACGTTATAAACATCAAATAATTACTTGTCTAATTTAAAACAAGTTTGTCATTTTTCTTGATAGAACTATTACTTGGTGCCAATAGGAACAAATCACTGTCAAATTAGTATGAACTTATTAGTGCGTTTGAGGCACTGGGTGTAGTTAGTAAATCGCAGATACTATACGTTTGAGGCATATAGAAAAGAGCGGTTGTGGCGAAGGTCCAAAAAAAGGAGTGGCAGTGGATGTGTTAAGAAAACCGTCGTGGTAAACTATCATTAGACGTGTTGTTTCTTCAAGATAATGCTTCTGCTCATAGTTCGGAAGTCGCGTTCAACGCAATCGCGGTGCTAGCATTATTTTCTTATACCACCCACCACATTCTCCGGACTTAGCTTCAAGCCCTAGTGATTTTCACTTATTACCAAGATTAAAAAAGGAAATTCGTAAACCAAATTCCATGACAATGACATGGCTATGGCTGCAAACATTTTTTTTCGCAAGGAATAACGAAGATAGAAACGTATTATGCAATGCATTGGAGGGATATTATTAAGATATAAAAATAAATTGTTTTTTTTTTTGCATTAATATATATTTTCGATTCAACCTCGTATATTACTCAGCTACATGCTAAGAAATTTTTGATTCAGAGCGCATTTATTTGAGAGCATGTACTAGCTCTTTCATTGCTTTGTAAAAACAACCAAAAGTCAAGTATAAGATTGGATATGTATAAACGCAACGTCCTACTAAACTAAACTACCGTTAAACATGTTTTACTGAACACTGCTTAAAATTGGTATCAACCAATGATATACTGACAGGGGGCTGATTATGTATCTTAGTGACCAACTCAAAATGGAAAAGTGTACATCAAATAGCTGTCGAATGACAATATGTGTTTGCTATATCTATTGTATTTCTGTTAGTCACTGGAGATAGCATATATAAAACACGTCATTTGATGTACACTTTTCCATTTTGAGTTGGCCACTGAGATAGATAATCAGCACTCAGGTCATCTATGCAAAGTATTTTATTTGGTGGATGTCAATTATCAAGTTAATCAAGTCAAGTCAAGGGTATCAAGTTAAACAGGTGTTTTTTTGTGGTAAGTTTTAATCAATCAATTAGAGGCACAAGGGTCGATTTTGTTCGAGATTCACCTGAGTATTTATATCAAGGTAATACAATCAAATCGCAACTTGACTATGTAGCAAGACAGACTGACAAGACAATGAATCAATGCCTATGAATGGCAAGTCACAAATAAAAGAGTTTTACAATATTAAACAACTAATATTTGGAAAAAAAGTTAAAACACAACAATAAATAACTAACATAGGGATTAATTAACTATAAGGCCAGCCCGTGCTCATCGTATGTGACAAATATCTTCTCAATGGAGGTAACATACGCTGCGGTGCGGACGTCGAAGCCCAAATTGTGTTTCCTTGATGCTCGTGTCACATTCTGTAATCGTTTTTACTTGTTAAATAAAAATAAATCTCAGATTGCTGGTTTACACCTCTTTAGTACATGAATTTAGTTGGTCGCCTCTGTGGAGTAGCGGTTCAGGTGTTGAACTTGACTGCATGAGGTCCCGGGTTTGAATCCCGGGTCGGGCAACAAAAAGAAAATTTGGTTTTTATAATTTTCAAAAATGTTGCCCGGGATTGGGTATGTGCCCTGTTGGCGACTATTTCTTATTTTATACATTTATCCACTTCAAAAAAGAAATATTAAAAAATGTAAACATAGAAAATAGATTAAAAAATATACAGCGGTCTTGTGACTAAAACATCAGTGGTCGGAACAGACTGAGAAATTAGTGTTTCAATGTAATACCCAAAATAAAAATAACTTGTTCGCCATCTTGGTTATTCCGCCATGTCAGATTTAGTATGACGTCACATAGCTAACTTACCACGCGTGATCATGCACACTATCGCAAGTTAAATATATTTTTTTATATAAGAGGAGGCAAACGAGCAAGTGGTCACCTGATGGGAAGTGATCACAGCCGCCCACGGACATCCGCAACACCAGGAGTATCACAGATGCATTGTCGACCTTTATGGAATGAGTACGCTCTTTTCTTGAAAGTCCCAGTAATAATTGTTTGGGAATACCGCCCTCAGTAACTGATTCCGCAAAGGTGCGAGGTAAATATTGTCTTCGGAATCGCACAGTTACAGATCGAATCAAGATGATAGGCATGATACTTTAAACTTTGTCGCGAAGTCCGAAGGTGGAAATCAGCAGCTGGAATTAAACCAAACGACTCCTCAGAACATTCCCCATGATAGATGCGGTAGAAAACATTGAGTGAACCAACATTTCTACGCAGAAAAATAAAAATCCACTTACATGATATGCATTCTCCATTGAGTACTCCATACCAGATGTGACAATGAGCGCCTCGTCCGCACCCGACATTAGTGTCTGGAACAGCTCAGTCGGCTTGATTTTCGCTTTAATGTTTGACTTCTTCAACGATTGTTCCACGGAGTCTAATGACAAATGTTACTAGTTAACCTGTCACTCCTGAGCAAAGTAATAGGGTAATCGTTGGTATTCCATGAAATACAGACGAACTGAATGATACTTTGGAAGTCCACGTCTTACTTTAACTTAAAGAGCGCCAGTACTCTGGAGTTCCAATTTAAAAGATTAATTAGGCGTAACTTTTGCTCCACTAACTACTTACTAATTAAAGTTATACATGAGAATATTCATTAAGGATAATCCTCCGCTTTATAGCAATATTATTCCAATACTACAAATACGTTAATATGAAGTCGCAGTTTCTTTAAGGTGAATTCGTAGCTGACTACCCGCAGTAGCTGCAGGCTACGTTTCGCCGCGACACTACCTGTTTCTATGTAATTCTAATATATCTTCCTCAACTGTCGACACGAAGCTAGCGACAGCACAGAGACATGTTACCGGCAGCAAATCAGTAGAAGCACTGATGTTGGAGCAAAAATACGTTTAATTTGCTCAAAAAATGAATTTCACAGATTCCGAAGGAGATACGCTGATTAATTTCGTGGTCTAATATGTAGCACTGTACGATGCACCTCACAAAAACTATGTAAATAGCAGACAACGTCTGCGGTTGGGTTCAAAATCATTACTACAGCGATATGACGCGACGACGCAATGACTCGTCGCCTGTTGCTGCGTGCAGTCAGGTAAGATCTTGCAGCTCTATACAGTTGGCAATATTGCTTTAAAACGGTTTTACCTAAGTCTAGGCGAAAGAGAATCTGACACGAACCGAGTAGAGCAGTGTTGGAGTCGCGCCAGAATTTTATGCTCAATTTGCCAAAGCTGACGTGGTTGATATTCTTGAGGAACTCAAAGTAAGAGACAGTGACACCGCCAGCGTTAGCAAGCAGGTCTGGTAACACAAGTATTTTTTTATCCCGCAGGATCACGTCCGCTGCCGGGGTCGTCGGCCCGTTCGCACCCTCCGCTATTATCTGCAACCAGAGTACACATCGTGTCAGCCATGACCGGTAGATGATAAATCTGCAGCTCACAAAGACTTGAAAATTGAGAGGTTTTATCCAGATGGAACGAATAAGCTGTGAATTAGATATCTTGCTCGAAATCTTACGCACCTCATTAATATTAGACGCTAGGATATATTAACGCCTAGCTTTATTGTGAAGGTATAAAACTATGCTAAACACGGTCTGGTGAGGCAGTACCGGCAATGCGATAGTTTTAGTAATGTAAGATATTTCTTATGTTACGGATTTCCTTATGTAAATTTTGTGGGTGTTATCTACCTTGAAAACCAGAATACGACGTCAAAGTGGTGGACTGGTGAAGGTAGTGGTATCAATCCTAGTGCAGCGTATACCACCAATCTCAAATCGAATGTGTGAAAACTGAATGATATTTTCTACAGGTTATATCAAATAGTTCATGAATTGTAAAATAGCTTCTAATTTATATACCAATACGACGTGATGCCAAAACTTTAGCCCCTTTTTTACGAAAATTGAGCGAACGGAGGAGTATGAAATTTGGCACACATTATAGTTTATGTGTAATAGATGTGCAGAACGCTAATATTTTTTTAATAATAATGCTTATAAAGTAAAGGTACATTAAATCAATAAATAAAACACACTACCATGCTTTTGACACACACAAACAAATATAAAGATGATTACGATAAAAGAACAAAGATGGCGCGCTAAAAAGTTTGGAAACAAAGTACTTGGTCTTGAGAAATGAAGAAGGCGTTCTCATCAACAGATATTAAAATTCATTATGGTCGAATTTCGACTAATAGGCGACCACTAGTTAAAAAAATACACACTTAATACATTGGATGAGAATTAGAAAGCGGAGAGATTAGGTACCTCCTGTTCCGTGCTCTTTAATAATGTAGTTGTTTACCTTGCAGTTTAATTTCCCAGCATTCTCTTGAGTGATGGTCTTCTCCAAAGCAGCCAGCACAAGAATGTCAACCTTCTCGAAGAGTATATCCGGTCCTACTTCAGTCGCTCCGGGGAAACCCTTCGCGCTACCTTTATTTTTACTCTTGTAAGCAAGTAGCTCCTGGAATAAAATAATAACTGTGTAATAAGTGTTAAAAATAGATCAATTCAAATAGAAACTTCCAGATGTTAAGCGTTTGTAACAGAAATGGTTGCATTAGAGCTTGAATTACTGTTTTAATGTGCAAACTTCGCTTTGACCGCCTCGTTGGTCGAGGGTTTAGCGTATAATAAATGTCGAACGTCACCTACCAACTGCGAAAATTGGTAAAACTACATTTTTTTTGTTGCCCGACTCGGGATTCGAAAAACTTTGAGTATTAAACAAATTGTGACTTTTTTATACAAGAAAAGGCAAACGAGCAACTGGGTCATCTGATGGAAAGTGACCACCGCCCCCCACGGACATACGCAACACCAGGAGTATCACAAATGCGTTGCCGCCCTTTGAGCTCTGACTCAAATATGTTATCTGGGTATTGCAATATTCCTGTTCGGAGATAATTTATTTAGGTTTTTTGTTATGATAAGAAATTCACGCCGCTTAGACACCAAAGGCCAACGTTGCCAACCTGAGGCCGGAATGTTAGGCCTTGAGCAAAAGTAAGTTTACCGGCTACCTTACCATCCCTTACCTACCTTAGGTACCTCTAGGTACGCTGCCTGAATCTACTATAACTGGCGAGTGAAACCTTCATGCCTCTACCTCTACATATGTGAGCTTTAATAGGCGAATAACTATGTTTTACCTTTGTATTGATGCCGTCTGGGTTCTTCAAATTACAGTCAAATTCTAGAACTCCGGTGACTTTTACCCCGTGCGCCTCTAAATATATAGCTGCGTAGCTTCCTACATTTCCGTAACCCTGGATCGTGGCCGTTTTGTTCTGCAAAAAAAAGCAACATTCTGGTTACCAAAGACAACTTTCACTCTACGAATAAATAACGTGTTAACGACAAAATCCTGCTAACATTACAAATTCGAAATATGTTAGAATAAATGGTATACTTCAAACAAAAAAAAATCCGCATTGAAATCGGTTTATTCGGTTAGGATTTATGATGCCACAGACGGACACATGCATACAGCCACGTAAAACTTATAACACCACTCTTTTTCCAGAGCCTAAAAGCTGTAAATTTAGGTATAGACAGACATAATTTTTATACAAGGCAGTAGAAGCGTCGGTACTTGCTGCTCAAGGTAATAAGTTAATCATTCTAAAGGACAATAAGTTAATCATTCTAAAGAAAAGTTCAGTGCAAGTATCTTCAAAATACATAAATATAAAAAATGAGCGCCAAAGTGTATAATTAATGAAGAAACGCCAAATAATCTACCTTGAAGCCAGTTTCTAAGCCAACCAACTTCATCCACTGCGCGTCATGTATGAACATGCTAATGATAATGAAAACCCCTCGTCCCGTCGCTTCAACTCGACCATGGATGCCGCCTCCGTTGAGGGGCTTCCCCGTAACACAAGCCGCCGCGTTGATATCATTGTATCCTGGTATACAAGATCACTCATGATTGGACAGCATTACTTGATTAAATTATAATATCCAAACAATGCTTTAATCAGAGCGAAATCAAGTTGAGCCATTCCAGCAGGAATAAGCAAGCAGTTGGAGTATAACCTCCGTGTTGGTCCGGGTCTGCTTAATAGAATAGACCAGCTGCCTCTTTGCCAGGCATCTTATAAGAGGC
>NJDD01000411.1:54522-89935 GCA_002245505.1 Calephelis nemesis
TAATAATATTAAATAAAATATAATCATTATATATAATAAAACTAAGTTGATAAAAGGTGCGTGCCGATAAAACTTAAAAAGGATTCCCTGCAATTGCCCTTTATTCGAACAAGAAAGTTCCCGTTTTAACTTAAAGAGCGTATTTTTTATAAGGGCTTTTCCAATTCCTCAACTTGAAAATTAAGTGAAATAGTGGCGCCATCTGTTGTCGAGTAGTTGAACTACATTCAGAACAACGATTATTTGAGTTGCGTTTCGAAAGGCGCTGCGAACAATAACAGCATGTGTAGCAATGGCGTAAAATTTTTTAAGTTTTAGCGGCACGCACATTTTATCAACTTAATTTAATTATATGTAATGATTACGTCATAGTTTTTTTTATTTCAACTACCGTGTAATCTCATATTAACTCCCGGGTGAAGGCGGGTATCATAGCTAGTATGAAATTTTAGCATGTAGTATGAAGCAATATTATTTCCCTAGTATTAGATAGATTTAGGTAACTTTCACGTTACAAAAAGTAATGTTCACAATCAGAAAAAATTGAGAAAATTGCAATTTAACATTTAGTGATGATCACTGGGTATAGTGTACCTACATCAAATATCTGTCAAATGACGTTTGTTGTATTTGCTATCGCCATTGTATTTCTATTGGTCACTGGAGACAGGAAATATGACTTCATTTGACAGCTATTTGATGTACAGTTTACCCACGTGACAATTAAAATACATATTACATCAATGTTCTTCAAATAAATACCTGCTACCATCAAGAATCGTACCCGAGCCTCGTAAACAGTCCGTCGTTAGGTGTGTACGTTTGAATCACACGGCAATTACGCTCATTATCCCTAAGAAGGCCCATAATCCATATATGTTTCCTGTCCAGACACTCTAGATTTGCCTAAATAAAATACATTTAAAACAATTACAATATATTTATTTGTTCAGCCTACAAATAGGATTTGTTTGAACCATTTGCAAGTCAACTTTTGGCCCCACCAAGTCTCTGATGTTGTTGAGTCCGTATTTGATCATAGTAGGCCTCTCCAACGACAGGCCCCAGGCTATGATGCTCACATCTTCAGGGAGGCCCATGGGTAAGAGCATCTCGGGTCTAAACACTCCTGAGTTACCAATTTCAATCCATTTTCCGAGACCTGAAATATTAAAAGATAAATACATATTTCTGGACAAGTTACACAAATTGAACCTAACCACAAAGTAAGCAAATTACATGCTTGTGTTATGTGTGTTAGTCAACGAAATACGTAAATAGATATCAGAATAAATTGAAGAAACACCCAGACCCGGAAATGTCTAAATGTTCATCACACAAATGCCTGCTCCCGTCGGGAATCGAATCCGATCCTCGTGGTTGATCAGTGTAGTTAGGCGTGTACGCAAGCCACTCGACCAACGAGGCGGTCGATATTGTTATTTATTTCAATTTTAACCTAATTGCAAAAAGAGGATAATGTTTTCCGTTATATTGCTTGTATTCTTTTGTTTTGTCCAAAGACACCCACAAAAGGGTGTCTCTGCAATTTACATGTCTATATTAATTTTAATAAACCAACTACATGACCGGTAATTGAATGATATTTATATAAAGCATTCAACTGAGCAACGTACGCTAAATTACGTCTAGGGACCTAAAGGTACGTTAGTCTCACAATATGAAAAAAATAAGCTCTTTCACGCCTACATCCTCAAAGAAGTAGGCAGAGGTACAACCAGGGCACCCACGAGTAGCAGAACACATAAAGTCCCTTAAAGTGATAGGTGCCAAGCCTATCGCCAACCGGGCACATGTCCACGTGTAGACGTTTTTATTAGGAAATTGAAAAACTCAATTTCTTTTTGTTGCCGATCTGGGGCTCGAATTTGGGACCTCATGAAGTAGTCAGACTGGATAGCTAGACTACAAATGCGATTAACACAATGTGATAGACAGTAAACCTATCGCCAAGCAGGCACTTACAGGGTAACATTGTTTTTATCAGAAAATTTAACAAACTCACATTTGTACTTGTAGTAAGTTGTCAAGTGTCGAGTATAATAAATAATGCGTATGATAAGCGAAGTAAGTAATTTCATATATAATAATTTCGGAATTTGAAAGATTTTTTTCTAAAGTCCCTAGTGTGGCGGTCCCCGGTCTTCCACCCCGGTTTCCCTTCCCTTAGATTTAGCTCTGAGGCCACAAACTGAGAAGATCCGGTGAAAGAAACTCAAGAGGTTCGTCTTTTTTCTGTTTTTTGAAATATGTATACATTATAATTTAAAGTAATAATATATTATACATTATATTATTAAGAAATTGTCATGCGGAGCAATTAATCTTAAAGTACTCTTATATGCTAAATATACAGCAGTGGTACAATAACATTTCGATATAATCGGGAAGTTCATTGTTATAACGTATATATTTGCCCATGAAAGAATGACTTACACTGTGGAGACAAGACACGTGAAAAGCAAGATTTTTTTTATTAATTGTATTGACACAGTGTATATCACAATTTCTTTCAAATGAACTTATCATACATATCCTCACGCCAAGTCGTTTACGAGGTAGGAAGAGAGTATCGAGTGCCAGACCTCACTATAACAGAATGTCATAGTTAGAATTTTGATTTCTTTGAGTTTTTCTCTCAGGGAAACTCATAAGCCTAAGCTATAAATTGCCTTTGTAAAAGAAATATAGTATTTACTTCGGCACAACTTTTCTTCAGAATTCCTTAAGATTAAACCATAATTAAGATTGCTAAAGATACGACATTACTAAGGACCATTTTATAGATTTGTTTTGTTGTATTTGTGTGTATTTGGAACAGGCAAAATGGGGCGTTTTTCATATCGTAAATGTTCATTATTTAATTTAGTTTTTAAGATACCTGTATGATATGCGAAGATCTCCATGCTTGGTTCGGTGTAGGGGTTGTAAGCAGGCTTGAACTGCAGGCGGTTAAAGCCGAGGCGCTTGAAGAAGGCGTCAAGCACCGAGATGAGATCCGCAAGCCCCAGTCCACGATCCGCCACTACCCCTTCCACCTGGTGGAACTCGGCCAGGTGAGTCGCGTCCAGCGTCTCGTTACGGAAAACCTGCATTAAAATTTGCATATTTCATATAAAGATTTCATTAAAAAAGCAAAGTACCTTCACGCCGATATCCCCGAAGAGGTATACGGAGGCCCAACCAAGGCACCCACGACTAGTCAGTAAGACACTAAGTTCCTTAATATGATAGCTGGCAAGTCTATCGCCAACCAGGCACATATCCAATCCCGAGCAACTTTATTTTTATTAGAGAATTGAAAATACACGTTTTCTATTTTTATTCTGGTCCGACCCGGGAATCGAACCCGGGGCCTTAAGAAGTCAAGTCCGACGCCGGACCGCTAGACCATAGAGGCGACAAAAAAATCTCTTTTTTTATACATGTAAGAACGAAGTAATGGTTACATTTATTTTGTTACTTTGTTTTTATATAGTGTAATGCCATTTAATGTTAAAATAAGAGGAAAACAATATCCCACAATTTTCAATTGATTATTTGGGAGCCAATCTAAAAATAATAAATAAAAAAACCTGTCAAAATATTATAGAAATAAATATCTGGCAGACTGCTTACGATAGTCATACACGATCAAACATGTTTGCAGACTTTTTTGTTGTTATATTCCTCTAATAAATTCCCCACTTTAAGCTTGATTCACACCTACGACTGAAAGACGTGGTAGGATGTAATTTTGTTTTAAAATTTACAGTAACATTCAAACGGACAATAATTAATATCGTTCGTTTTTAGTACGTTGTCGACGACTTGGGTAATATCAACCACATTTCAACAATGATTCCTCTTCGAATTCAGAGGCAATGCAAACTCAAATTATGTCGGTGTGCACAAATACGTTAAAACTGTAGCGACATTATTCACACAACTGCTGGACCATTTAGTTGCTACGATGTCGTGTGGTTGTGGTACGTGTAAAGTTACCCTTATTCCAGCTATAATTTGTCTACAATCGCATATTTCTTACCATCGGAAACTCCCTTCTACTTTACCACTTAATGGTGACCTATGGACACGAGCATATGGCACACCAGGGGGCTGGTTCCGTATCTTTTTAGTGATGATCACTGGGTGAAATGTACATCAAATAGTTGTCTCACATTCATTTTAAGAATAAGTAAGCTGTTTTCTTGAATATGCTGTTAAAGAGGAGTTTAGGTGATAAGTCAGCGAAGTGCTAACAAGCATAGCTCTCCTGATTGTAAAAGATAAGTGGCCTATAAACAATATAACGTCTTATTTAACTTAAATCTTAATCAGGTATACCTTGTCAATACTAAAGTACTTCTGTGGAGTGAATTCTTTCTGCTGTGCCACCTGGTACAGCATGCGAGCGCTCACGGCGGTAGTGTGGGTGCGTAACAAGTTCTTCTGCGCTTCTTCTATCTTCCAGTCGTATCCGTATCCCTAGTCAACATTATTAAATAAATAAATATGCTGTAATATAGAACTAACAGTAGCAACTTTTTCGGTGCAGGGATGTAACAAACCTATTGCCAGCTAGGAACTCAGATTACTGGATTATTCTATAAGAGTATCAACTTGCTGGAGGAGTATTATAATGTATCTTAGGATGGGTATAATCACACTGCGTTTTTTACTACCATTATGTAAGTGCTCTGATGTGGAAGGTAGGGTAGCCTTTGCTAGCATATTTATGCTAAAGACTTAACATCCTTATCACAGTTTGACTATGAACCACTAACATCTTTTTTTTTAATATTATTTTATTTCAAGGACTTTGTCATACAGTAGACATGTCAGCCCCACCCTAACATCTTAAGCATCAAGCATGTGTAAGTCCAAGTTGCTGTCAAAGCATTGATTTCATGTTAAACATTGTAATTACTTTAATAATAAAAATCTAAACGAAATTCCTCTATAAGTCATTGCATGATGAGTGAACATAGACAAGAATTCTGAACATCCTATATATTTCAATAAAACTAAAAACTAAGTAAGTATATTCATGCCCAATCCCCGAAGAGGTTGGCAGAGGTACAACAGGAGCACCCACGGCTAGCAGAAGACACTAACTCCCACAATATGATAGGTGGCAAGTCTATCCCTAACCCCAAGCAATATTAGAAATTTGGAAAGCAATATTAGAAACCATATTTTCTTTCTGTTGCCTGTCCTAGGAATCAGATGAGGGCCCTCATGAAGTCAAGTCTAAAACCTGGATCGCTAGACCACAGAGGTAATCGTCTAAACTATATTTTTTCTTATTTATAATCAGTTATTAATCTTAACAAAAAATATGTTAAATCAATCTTATTTTTTTGTTTAAAATTATGAAATGTTTGGTTTTGTGTCTGGTGCTTTTGAAAAGTACATTGTACATAACTATTGAAAGTCTGTGGACAGTGACATTATCCCCATGTTTGCATACAACAGGAGACTTATTTGTATTTGTTAATAACTGAGATCTAGAGTTACAGATGTAGAATAAGCCTTCATTTTGAAATTTCAGGAATGTTGGTCCGGTCTCCTTTGCTGAATAGACCACCTGCCTTCCTGCAAGGCAGCTCGTAAAAGGCGTGCATAGGCTTACCGTCACTAACACCGTGACATCTGACTAGGTAGTTGAGTTTTGCAGTGACTTATCCGGATGGTACCACCGCCTTACCTATTTCTGCCGCCATAAGGTTATGACGTGTTCCGGTTCGGAGGGTAAGGTAGCCGTTAAACTTATTTATGCTCGAGGCCTGACATCCCGGCCTCAGGTTGGCAACGCACCATTACCACTTTTGGTGTCTCTAGACGTCGTGAAGTTCTCAGCACCAGGAAATCCGTCTGGTTGTTATCTTTCCATTATCATAATATAAAAAACCATATAATTGTTGTGGTGGGAAACCTTCCAAGTAACACAGTCACACGGAATTAGCAAACTAAGTAATGCCTGATTCAATAAAATAGTTACAGTTTGGCAGTCACTAATTACATTATATCTCTTCCACTACAAATCTTAATCATTATAAACAAAAAACAGACAAAAAAATATGACACTTACATGTAACAATGAGTACAGAAAAATTTACAAAATCAATTGTTGATACTATAACATGAAAAATATACCTCATTCCAAATATTTTAATACCCAACTGTAACACACAACTTTTTTGGTATAAGGTATGTACTTGTTACATACATTCAAGATACAGGGTTACATTTGAAGCACCAGCCAAATTTTGAGAAACAGTTTGGCAGCAATAACACTTTCAATCTATGTAAGAACTAAAAAATATTACAATTTTATCTAATGCAAGATACAAGATACATAGTTACAATGTAAACAAAGCATGTAACTGGTTCCCACCAACCATAGTTGCAGTTGCAGACTTTTGACATCATGACTCGTAGTAGGAACTACAAGGCATGACAACAATAGCATTTTACAGACTGTTTTAAATGAATGTTTAGAAAAGTAAATATTACAATTTGGCAATTATATTTAAAATTAAACCAAATAATAAACCAATATATAACTCAGCCATTTAAGCCTTTATTCCCTTATATTAAAATTTGGCCAGTCTTTTCAAAGTAACCCTGTATAAGTATTTTCTGCAAATATTATTAATACATAATTTTTATTTTAGCTAATATTCATGTCTTCTCTGATGTTTTAAACCTTACCTGTGATCCATAACCTCCTTTACTGTGTACTTTTTTAACTCTTTCCAAATAATCCATTGGAAAATTTGTGCTGGCAGCCGGAGAAGAAATAAAGAATGTGTCATGGGCATCTCTAGCCGGATGCTGCTGAGGTTGAAACAGAGCATCAAAGTTCCAGAAGGAGCTCTCCACATAGCGGTTGGTAGGCATTTCGGTAAAACCCATTTCTAAGAAGATTTCTCTGAATTCTGATCTCACTTTGAGAAGTGGGTGTAAATGACCACATTCCGGGGGTTGGCCTGAAATTAAATGTTTTGTATTCTACACCTTTAATGTAAATGGGAAAACTAAATGTAAAAATAGTAAATAATGGTTTAATTGGATTAATTTTGATATAACAAAGTCCTGTAATATGATTATTGAAAACCCGATTGAAATTAAGATGCAGCGACAAACAGGCAAATATTTTAAAATGATATTCACATTACTCTAACTTCTGGTTTACATTTATTCAGATAGATCAAATTTTGGTATTTCAGAACATATTTAGATAAAATTGAGAAGTTACAGTTGCGCATTTTAAAGAACCTTGTACCAAATTCTATTAGAAATAAATTTAAATACGATCCTGATCAAATTTTTAAATATTGCAAGGTAATGCGCCTCCAGGATAAAGTAGACATGACGCTAATAAAAGAAAATTATTTTAAATACATCGAAAAACGGAAAACAGGACATGTTACTACTAGACAAATAGCGTCTAATAAATTGTGCACATTATATGCTAATAATTTTTATGGTAAACGAACGACCGAGTATATAGTACCACTATTAATTAATATTAAATTAAACAAAGATCAAATAGAAAATATTAACCGGTTTAATCTTAAGTATAAACTTAGAAAATTTTTTTCAACATAATAATATGTAGGTACTTAATACAATTTTATACTTTCGTATAAATAGGCCATTATTTCGATGTATGTTTATTTTGCATAGGGATACATACAAGAATACTTAATATGATGACATTACATTAGAAAATTAATAAAATATTGTGTTCGATTGAGTTTTAGTTTTGGAAGCGTCCTGTATATGTGATTCGGCCGCGCGACGTAAAACCTGTTATTGTGAGTTTAAATGTGGGCACGCAATTTGTATCTTGTTTCTTGTACAACGATTGATTAGCTAAAAGTAGGTAATTGTAAATAGTTGTAAAATGAGATGAAGCGGAGTGGAAATGTGGTTAACTTGTAACTGACCATATTTACATTCAGCTTATGTGTGTGTGTTTGTATCAACCTACTTAATTTAAATTAAGATAAAGATAGTGTTTATCATAGTGAAGTGGTCACACCGGATAAACCTTTACAAGGTTTTCAGTTGTGGAGACAAATATAAATTATATGTTATTTTTTTAGATGTCAATAAAAAATAAATAAATAATTTTTTTGGTCTTTTATATATTATACACTACAGACAGGTCTTTATCTTATACCTTTAAACGAGCAATTCTTGTATATATATATATATACTATAAATTTTAAAGAAAGAAAAAATTTCGCCCCAGACAGGATTTGAACCTGTAACCTTTCGTCTCAAGCCGACGAATGCTCTAACCAATTGAGCTACTGAGGATTCAAGTCCCGTGGCGAAATTTTTAATTCCTTTCTAACCCGTTAAAGGAATTAAAAAAAATTTCGCCACGGGACTTGAATCCTCAGTAGCTCAATTGGTTAGAGCATTCGTCGGCTTGAGACGAAAGGTTACAGGTTCAAATCCTGTCTGGGGCGAAATTTTTTCTTTCTTTAAAATTTATAGTATATATATATATATACAAGAATTGCTCGTTTAAAGGTATAAGATAAAGACCTGTCTGTAGTGTATAATATATAAAAGACCAAAAAAATTATTTATTTATTTTTTATTGACATCTAAAAAAATAACATATAATTTATATTTGTCTCCACAACTGAAAACCTTGTAAAGGTTTATCCGGTGTGACCCGTTAAAGGAATTAAAAAAAATTTCGCCTTCGCCCTTTCTAACCCGTTAAAGGAATTAAAAAAAATTTCGCCACGGGACTTGAATCCTCAGTAGCTCAATTGGTTAGAGCATTCGTCGGCTTGAGACGAAAGGTTACAGGTTCAAATCCTGTCTGGGGCGAAATTTTTTCTTTCTTTAAAATTTATAGAATATTACCCTAAGCACAGGGCAAGTGCTAAAATAAAAATACGTTGCGAGAAACGAAAGTTATGGCCATTCTAAAATGTGAATTTCATCTGTAATGATGAACTCATTTGGTGGGTACTCAGAATTGTGTATCTATAGGACATAACTACCCGCGTTAACGGGTTAGAAAGGAACTAAAAATTTCACCACGGGACTTGAATCCTCAGTAGCTCAATTGGTTAGAGCATTCGTCGGCTTGAGACGAAAGGTTACAGGTTCAAATCCTGTCTGGGGCGAAATTTTTTCTTTCTTTAATATTTATAGAATATTACCCTAAGCACAGGGCAAGTGCTAAAATAAATATATATATATATATAATTGGAATCTCGGAATCAGCTCCAACGATTTTCATGAAATTTAGTATATAGGGGGTTTCGGGGGCGATAAATCGATCTAGCTAGGAATCATTTTTAGAAAATGTCATATTCGTGTTTTATTGTTGTTGTTAAGTAACGAAGTCCGTTGTTAAGTAACGAAGTCAATGATTGTTTGCTTTGAGGTTAGACTTTTTAAATTTTCGTACTTAAATATAATTTCCAAAAAAACACAATTTATAAAAAAAAAACAAAAAAAAATACCGAGCAAAGCTCGGTCATCCAGGTACTAATATTAAAGTAACATTTTAATGAAATAATTTTATCAATCATCCTTACTTTCTAAATTATATTTCTTTTGTGTTTAGTGCAATAATAATCATACAAACTTACCTAGTGCATCAAAGTTATATGGTTTGAATTGCAAGTGTTTCCATGAACCAGTTAACAACATTTCACTTGTTAAATCTGTCTCAAGTTTTTTGACTGACGTTGCAAATTGAGGACCTTTTGATAACAAGAAACTCTTGATAATAATCTCTTGGAGGAGTTTTCTTTTTTTGTAGTCATTTCGAATATTATCAGGCAAATTATCTATTCCTTTCTTAATCTCATTCAAGTCATCTTGAACCTTGTCAATGATGCTTTCTATTTTACGTTTGACGAGAGGAGCTCCTCCAGATTTATCCATACAAATCCAACCCAAGGACATGGCTTTACTAAACCCTACTTTTGCATTAGGTACAGTCTAGAAAAAAAATATGTAATTGGTACACTTCATAAAAAAATAAGTATTTCTATAAAAAGATTTGACTTCATTTGAGTATGGAAAAAACCATCATTTTTCGTTTGAATGTAAAAAAAAAAAGAAAAATTAAATGATGAACTAAACTTATATTAAAACTCAATGTAAGAAAATGTAGCTAACTTGAACAAACTAAATAATGAAATGTGTCTTAAATACAAAATCTTGGATAATAAGTACCTACTTACTGTGTACCTACACAGTGTTACGACTACATATTATGTTCGTACCTTCATAACTTCAGTTTGAGGAACACCTTCATGTGTTATACTTCGGTACAAAACTGCTTCATGACTACCCTTTTCAGCCACCAATTGCCCTTCTTCAGTAAGTTCCCACTTGGTACTTTTTATCGGTTCTGAAACTATCATTTCTAGAGCCTCTAGACTTTTAACAGCTCCTATTATTTTCTGGTGGTCTACATTAAATTCATTTGCTAGTTTTAAGGTATCTACTTTGTTATTAGATTCTAAATATTGTAAAATGTTTTCGTTTAATTCCATTTTAGACTTTGTTTAATATTTCGAGGTTAGAATAATAATCAGATTAGATTTGACATTTGAATGTTGACACATCACATCTGATTTTGAGTTTTGACCATAGATCAAAGAGTATGATAAATGATAATATACCTATGTATCGGAGTTTTGGCGCCATCGTGAATGAAGATGGTCGTAATTTTTTCACTATTATTGAATTTAGTGTAAATTATCAGTAAAATTAGTTAATTTAGGTGGGAATTATATTAATTTTGTTATGTGAAAGTGCACAAATGCAATAATCATTAAGAAATTAGTGTATCGTGAATTTCCTCTCTGCCGCCAAATCTCCCAAAATGAGCTTGTGTATAGTGACCACCGCTTTACTCAAGACCCTGGTGTGACTTTGTAAATAGTGACTAATGACGGGACCTCATGCAGTCAAGTCCGACAACTGAACCACGAGATCACAGAAGCTATGATTTCATATTAATTGTATTTAAAAGTGTGCTTTTCAAATTTCTCTTACACCTAACATAAAAATTTTTTGTTAAACTTGGTGTTAGAGCAGCTGTTTGCCCGTATCTTATAGCCGCCCGACAGCGTAAGTGCTCGCCATTGACATGTTCCATGGATAGCAAACTTGAACATGAGGCCCAAGATCTCGTCCATAAGATAGCCACACAACAGCAGCTTCTTATAGGCTCTCTTGCTATCAGGAGAGTCGCCTATTTGTTCACTATTATACAATGTTTAAAAAAACCTGTGATGCTGATTTAAGAATCTCACAGTACGTATAAAATATCCTGTTTTTAATTTTATGTATAAATTGTAAAATAAATTCTTATTTGCCCAATAATGAGAGCTATTGTTATTAGTACGGTAAGTCTTTTTTAAAATAAATATAATTATTTTTTTTTGTTGTAAAGTCATGTTAGATAAATATAATATTTCCGTGTTCGTTTGTTGTTTAAATTCTTAGTAGCCTATTACATACATTGTACCTAGATTCAAATAACAAAAAAATATTTTTATTTGTAGTTCATCAATTAATAATTAATCAACACTAGCTGTTGCCTGCGGCGGTACCTGCGTGGTTAATTGTCCCACAGGAGTATTTTTTGGGATGAAAACTATCCTATATGTGTGTGCCAAATTTCATGAAAATCGGTTCAGCAGTTTTTGCGTAAAGGAGTATCAAACAAATATTCAAACTTTCGCATGTATAATATTAGTAGGTTTAGACTCGAATATCTTAAAAAGTAATTAGTCAGTCTTAGTGATTGCTAGCGATTCTAGCGCCCTGCTCCGTCTTACGAATTTTCGATCAGGTCACGTATCCTGACGCGAGTTTAGGAGATTTACCCATTCCAAAAAATTCCGCAACGCCGCTAAAGAAGTTTTCACCTCAAAAATATTTAGTCCCAGATTTATTTAACTGATAATAGCAACCCGTCCCACCTTATAATGGTTTTGCAAACATCTGTGATACTAAACTTACAAACTTTCCTCTTGAAACACTTTATCTATTAAAAAATTGTATCAAAATTCGTTACGTGATTTTAAAGGTCTATGCATACATAGGGGCAGACAGTGGACAGCGACTTTGTTTTATAATACCTATGTTGTAGAATAGACCACTTTCCTTTCAGGCACCTCGTAAAAGGCGAGCATATGCTTAGCGTCACTAGCACCGTGACATCTGACTAGGTAGTAGAGTTTTGCAGTGACTCGCCCGTATTGGTGCCACCGCCTTACCTATTTCTGCCGCCATAACGTCAGCGCTTTCCGTTGACGTGTTCCGGTTCGGAGGATAAAGTAGCCGGTATCCCGTCGCCAGGTTGGCAACGCACCATTACCACTTTTGGTGTCAATAGGCGTCGTGAATTTCTTACCATCAGAAAATCCGTCTGCTCTCTTGCCCTTCAATAAAAAAAAACTATGTAGTGAAGACAGCGAACAAGCATACCGCTTTTCTGATGGTATGATGTAACCGTGTCCTAAAGTCACCACAGATGTTGTAGGTGCGTCGTTATCTTGATACCGATGTGTTAGAATAATTATTATTGTGCTAGTCTACCAGCACTGGTAATGAATGCTGCCAGACACGTTCTTTAGGCCGAATTTTTTTGCCAGACACTTGAAATATCGACAGAAAAAACACAACCTTACTTAAAGGCTGATACTTGATTTTTAGTAGTCCGGTGAAATTTTAAAAACTTCGCGGTTAAAAACGTATTAGCCATTTAAAAAATATATATTTTTAGTCGCCTCTGTGGTCTAGCCGTTCAGTTGTTAGACTTGACTGCATGAGGTCCCGGGTTCGAATCCCTGGTCGGGCAACAAAAAGAAAATTGGCTTTTTCTCCTTTTCTAATTAAAAATACGTTGCTCGGGATGTGGATATGTGCCCGGTGGCAACAGGCTTGCCACTTATCACATTGTGGGACTTACTGTCTTCGGCTAGTCGTGGGTACCCTGGCTGTGCCTCTGCCTACATCTTCGGGGATATGGGCGTGAAGATAATTTTTTATTTGTAATGTTTAGGGGATTATTTTAATATATTTTGTAAGTTGCCAGACCAATCCTAGGGGCCAAATATCCCCTAAGCGTATTAAGTATTGATATGAGCTACAGCGCGTGCATGATAATTAAGTACCTTTTTAATACGGTTTTACTGAAATTATTCTTTTAATTTGTCTAATGGAAGCTTTTAATTATAATTAAATTATTTTTTATCATCTAATTGTCAAAATAATTGCAGAATAATGCTGAAATCATAAGAATTTTTGTGATTGAAGTGTCGGTTAACTGAAGAAAATTCTGTATGAAATGTTTACAAAGAAAACTAATTTTTTGATAAGGATTAAATTTCAGGGGCTATGCACATATTTTTAATTAACAAAAAAAGTAAAAAACATAATTACCTATAGCAAGTTTTTATAATTATTAGCCTAATTATTAGCCTGCGTTGTCTAGCGGTTCAGGTGTTGGATTTGACTGCATGAGGTCCCGAGTTCGACTCCCGGGTCGGGCAATAAAAAGGAAATTTGGTTTTTCCAATTTTCTATTAAAAAATTGTAGCTCGGGATTGGATATGTGCCCGCTTGACGATAGGCTTGCCATCTATCACATTGTGGGACTTAGTGCCTTCGGCTAGTCGTGGGTGCTATGGCTGTGCCTCTAACTACCTCTTATGGGATATTTGGTAAAGGTACTATTCTTATCATCCTCGTTGATAAAATTTGATGTCTCTTCCTACAACCAATGTTGGTATTCATTATCAACATCATCATTATCATCAACTTCTTCAGGTTCTTCCTCTGTAACAAGACATTCTTAGTTAATAGACGAAAAGCTGTCAATTAAAAAAAATTGTGTGTGTACTTAGGTATGTACACGCGTTAGAAGTTATACTTCTTCGGCGTAATAAGATAAAAATCTTTTTAAAATTTTTATCTTTTGCCTTATTTTATATTTGTAGACAAAATGACACTAACCATAGAAATAAAGAAATATTGTGAATATAGATGTCATTACTTTTACTTTGTTGGTACCTTTTTTTTGAAAAACTAAAATGTTATCTATAGCTAACTTCATCATGTCGGTTTTTCGTGACGGTATGCGCGCGCATCGTAAAAAATTACCCTCATCATTTTTTCCTAACGCGCCAAAAGAAGTATAACTTCAAAAAAATAAAGTAAATACCTAGTATTAATCAATATATTTTTCATATATGACAATAAATGAAGAAACAACAAACCAAGGAATATAAAATATACTCTTTAACAAGCAACAAACATATGGAAATGAATAAACAAATAAACTGTTCTAAAACTATAAAAGTAAAGGAGAATGCTGATTAAACCATAAAGTTATTTTAATATTATAAGTAAAATACATGTAAAATTTGCAAAAGGCACTTCGTAAGAACTCATTGAAAGTTTCTGTATTTTATTGAAAACTACAAAGTCCAATTGAAAAATACATGTATTTTACTTGCAATTTTCAATCCTAATAATTGTGATAGATGTGAGTGTTTTTTAGAGCAGGCGTGTGGTTGTTAGACCTAATTTGTAATTGGGGTTTTAAAACATTGGTTTGCGTCCACATAGACTGTAGATTCAATACAAATTTTGTTATAACCGGAAGGTGGAAAAAAAGTTTCCTGCAACGTTATCTTTATTGGAAGGAGTGTTAATATCAGTCTAGAATGTATTTAACCTTCCGGCTATCGACCTTCCAGTCCGGAACACAACAGTGCGTAGCATGGAATGCATAATTAGTAATTACTAAAATTTTCTAACGGTTTATAGGTCCGGTGTTGATTGTTGAAGTAGGTACATGAGGTCTTGGGTTCGATTCCCAAATCGGACAACAAAAAAATAGCTTCAATTTTTTAATAAAACAACGTTACTCGTGATTAATGGCACCATAAGTGCCCATTTGGCGATAAGTTTGCAACTTATCACATCGTTAGATTAAGTAACTATGTCTAATCGTTAGCGTCCTGGTTGTACTTCCTTCTATAGCGTCGAGGATACTGGTTCTCACCAAAAATATATAATAAATATTTTACAAAAATGAGTGTTTTTTAAGATAAAAGCAAATGGATTTCCAGCTTATATGAAATTCACACCGCCTACAGACATCAAAAATGGTAATGGTGCCTTGCTAACCTTGGTCCGGGATTTTAGGCCTCGACCAAAAGTAAGTTTACCGACTACCTTATCCTATGAACCGGAACATGTCAACGGCCAGCGCTAGTATTATGACGGTAAGAATAGGTAAGGCGGTGGTACCAATCGGGGCAAGTCACTGCGAGAACCCTAGTCAGATATCACGGTGTTAGTGGCAGTAAGCCTATGCTTACTGAAGGCAGTTGGTCTATTCTGCAAAGGAACCCGGACCAACACGGGGTAAAGTGTGATGATATTATCATTGAACATCAGCTGATTTCTATAGGAAAATTGTTCTTGACGGTTAGTCGATAGATGTTCATGCTAGTGATATTAAAATCGATACTTGGCGCCCTCGCGTTGTGCCTCGCGTCACAAAGATTAATAAATAGTGCAAACTGTGAATATAGCGCGTACACTTTGAGGTTAGTCGATGCCGGCTTGTCTATTGCTTTTGACGGATCGCGTTATCGTTGTGTTGATTCAATGTTGATTGTTGATTAAAAGATGACATAAGGCCGATAAAAAAATATTTATTTCAGTTTGAATAATCCGTTGCAAATTATTTTAGCCCTTTAAAAAACTATTATTATTCAATTAATAATATTGTTTGTTGCTGCGTTATCAGTTGCAGTGTTTTTGTGATATAAACAGAAAGGTATGTGGATTTTGATAAGGTCTTATCATTTGTGATTGCAGATTAATGGTTATATTTTTTGATAAGTCAGAGAAATCATTTATAAAAAGGTTTTTTAAATATTTTTGGGATAGGTAATTTAAATTTTAACACTTTATTTTAAATCTTGAATGTTGGTCCTTTTTGATTATCGAAGACAATATATAGTAATGTTTATATAAATATCATAGGTACTATACCAACCGATCCGCCGAACTTCGTTAACATTAAGAGCTGGGTACTAACAGTGTGTATGAATTATAGCATTGTTTTTCCGATTTCCCAGCAATTTTCCTGGTTTCATTCTTTATAAGAACCTTCTCTGACTATAAATAGCACAACAAAAATCATTGCACACATCAATGTATGTAAAAATACCTAATAATAAATATATAATAGTAAATAAAAGTACCTAAAAATTATCCACAACAGGTGTTTTGACTGAGTAAAATACAAAAAACAATTTATTTCGACCTACCCTCCTTCAATACCTAATGGTCGTATCATATATTATTCAAATTTGTTAAAATATGAAATCAACTATGTATGTCAGCCTACTACATAAGAATTCACTCAATTGTAATAGTTATAAATACCTAACTATCTATCAAAATAAAATAATCTCATGTCACTATTTAATTTCTATCTGGTACCTAATGTAAATAGGTAGGTACGTTTATTCCATGATTATCACATGATTATTAAACTAATGCCGAAAGTCGGATTGCAATTCCGTATATCAAAAGAACTTTATTTCCAACCTGTGTACCTAAACAACTTATTTGAAAATTGGTACAAAATTCATTGGTCCTACAGTTAGGTATTTAATAATATTAAGGTTTAGAGTTTAGTCTGCACTGCGAATTTATACCACACGGCTTTTTCTCGTAATATTGTAACATAGAAATTCGCAGTGCAGACTCCTAATAATAAAAAAAATATTTATAAGTGAAAAATGATAAGAGTATATTTTGGGTTAAATAGTCTTAAAAATATATCATTTAATTTAAGCTTGCTATTACGGAATCCTTTCAGGCAAGTCCAACACAAGCTTGGGAACTTTCTGTTACTACAAACAGTTTCTTTTATGTTCGATGGACCAATACATACCTACCTAGATGAAGTTTTTTTTTGTGGAATTACTAATGTGTTGCCAACCTCGCGGTTTTTACAACTTCACCGGGCTTTAGATGATGTAGATGAAGGACCAATCCATTAAATGTGCAACAACTTATCCCACAGTTGAATTTTCGAGATATTAAATGCAGTAAAATTGCAAAATTTTACTGCACGACCGCCTCGTTGGTCGAGTGGCTAACGTACACGCTTAACTACATCGACCAAACGCGAGGCTCGGGTGCGATTCCCGACGGGGGCAGGCATTTGTGTGATGAACATTTAGATGTCTGCATTTCCGGGTCTGGGTGTTTATTAAATATATTCTGGTATCTATTTAAATATTTCTTTGTATTAGAATCGTTGACTAACCCCCATAACACAAGCATGTAATTTGCTTACTTTGGGGTTAGATTCAATTCGTGTGATTTGTCCAAGTATATTTATTTATTTATTATTATTTATAAAATCAAGTCATTTATTTAGCTAATAAACCTATATCTACGCTACGTACGTTTAAAACACGAACTTGTCGGGTCTAGATAAAATTTTAATGGAATCAACCAGAAAGCACTTCCTTTATAAAATAATTCAAGCGCAGTGAAGAATAGCGCACACTTAGACTGGCCGCAGCATATTATAGGGTCGGGGCGCAAATTCACCGACATGCAGCCCGGCACAACGTGCCTTGTTTCATACAAAATATATGACAGCGATCTAGGCGAATTATTGAGCGGCGGATGCGTCTTGTTGGATCCGTCAAAGTGTGGGTGTGCGATATCCATAAAGTTGCAAAACAGCGATTTCGATTTGCCTAAACCTACCACGTCGCATTTCGGTAATTCTTTATTTCAACAGGTAGGTAATTATTACTCTTTTCATACAAGCACGCCAGTTTTGACACCACCCTCGGATAATACTCTAGCAATGAAATGAATCCTATCGTGGTTTTATGAGACCATCTCGAAATGCTTAACCTCCTTCGAAGCAAAGAACCACCAAGATCTGTTTATTACTAGTCGAATAATAGATATATAGTCGAATAATAGTCGAATCAAACAAACAAACAGTCGAATTAAATAACTACGTCTTTTTGGAGTTCATGAAAAAAAATTGCTTAACCCAGGAATCAAAATACTTAAAAAAATCATACTGTCGAATTGGAGAAGCTAATTTTTATAACAAAAAACAAATCTATAATATAAAATTAATTGCTAAATGTGTTGGTTAGCATAACTTACGAGCGAATAAACCGATTTGGATAATTATTTCTTTGTTGCGTTAGTTATTGTCTGAAGAAGATTTTTTATGAAGAGAAAAACTGGGAAAATTACAGGCAAAATGGGAAAAAGAATACTTTATTTTTCTCATACAAATTGAACGGGAGGAACGAAGCTCGCTGCGACAGCTAGTTATGATTAGTAAGTGAACGTATTTTGGAATGCCTCCTGGACTGTCCCACATTATCAACGTAGAAGACTCACAGACAGACAGTTGCAGCTCTTCGCATACGAATATAGATACCCCCAACTGAGCAATTTTTGAAATGAAATGAAATGAAATGAAATGAAAATTATTTATTTGCGGAATATGTGTGTTAAAAAGTTGTTAATAAGATATTTAAGAATACTTAACATATTCTACCACATTGTGGTGTGCAAATATTTAGTTAATTTATGAAGTTACACATTTCTATAAAAACGCACATTTAAATCGCAGTACTTATTTACATTTTTAATAAACATTTTATTTATTTATAAACATAAGTTGCATAATTTATTATAATTAAATTTAAAGGTAGATAAATTTTTAGTCCTATCTACCGTACACTACCACCGTTTCCAAACCTAGCCAGTCGGGAGAAGAAACGGCGAAACAAACTCCCCGGCAACCATGATTTTGTTACTTAAATTAGGTTTAAATTTATAAAAAATATTTATACATATTTTATTTATTTATGCTTGTCAGCAAGAAAATCTTTTACACTATAATATGTCTTCTCTAATAGCAAATCAAATACCTTCTTTCGTCTGTTTTCGTCGTTTCGTTTGTCTGTAACCTTACACGCGGTTCCTGTTAATAAATTATACGCCTTTAGCATTAACATAAATATATTCATATGACAAGCTTTTATTATTTACTAGCGGCCCGCCCCGGCTTCGCACGGGTATGAAATACGGCTCTTCTAACACAATCTATTTAAAAAAAACGCATCAAAATCCGTTGCATAGTTTTAAAGATATAAGCATACAAATGTACATACCTAATATGGACAGAAGAAGCAACTTTGTTTTGTACTATGTGGTGATAAGAGATAAATCACAGTTCCCATTCCAGTAAATTGAAGAAGTTAGATATTTGATAAATATACCTAAAAATGATAGGATAATGTAGTTAATTTTAGGAGTTCTTATGGCCACTTTCCATTTCCATCATTACATCTCCATGTCATATTTGTGCATTGTGATACGATTTACACAATATGTATGCTTATTCATCTCAATCGGTAAGCGGGAACTGGATGAAAATCAAATTGTAAGATTCTGTCCGACCATACATACATTGCAAGTTAAACAAAAGCTTTAAAATAATAACTTAAACGAAGTAAAACTGCAAATAAAACTGCTTCGATTTCAATAATTTCGTCACGATCGTCAGAATACACAAAAGTTGAGTATTTTTGTTAATTTCCCCGGGACTCCATCAGCAGATCCTGATTTGGTTTCTTTCAAATAAAAAAAGAATGCAACCGGTTCATAAGTGACGGAGAAATCTATTATAAAAAATTTAAGAGTCAAACGTATAACCGTTTTTCAACCTACATTAACTAACATCTTTGGTGTGTATGTCTTAGAAAACCTTCATTGAAACCAGGTGATCCTTCTGCTTGCTAGGTTTCTATACCATGAATAAATAAGATAACGAATTTCAGATGACCCGTTTGGATTTGGTGATATTTGGCGCGACGGGATTTACCGGGAAGCACGCAGTTAAGGAGCTGGTTGGCATCGCAAAACGCCACCCGAGGCTGACGTGGGGGATTGCTGGTCGCTCCAATGACAAGCTGAAGGGGGTGCTGGAGTGGGTCTCTGCGAAACTCGGTACGAAACTTTCACTGTTACTTATACAAGTACCACTGGATAAGAAATGAATGAATACTTTATTGTTCACCAACAATTAGAATATTTGAAACTATCACCCCTATTATATTACGTTATAAGATACTTGCGCCTAATATAGCCCAGATCTTAAGATGGCCCATTTTTAATATTTCGTATCTTTTAAAGTTTGAAAGAGTTTAAATTACTACCAAGGTCCGTAGGTACTAATTTAAACTTTAAAAAATACAAAATATCGAAAATGGGCCATCTTAAGAACTAGGCTATCTTATACTGTCATACGAATTAATAAAATTTAAGTTTTTTTTTGTAATATTAAAATAACCGATTTCGGGGTTCCGTAGCCAAAGGCAAAAACCGGAACCCTTAAAGGTTGGTCATGTCCTTCTGTCCGTCCGTATGTAACAGCCATTTTTTCCGATAACTAAGAACTATGTTGTTGAAACTTGGTAAGGGGCCGTCTATTAATCACGTGAGGCTAGAAAGGGGGCGTAAGCCAAAAATAACGAAGTTTCACGAGGGGGAGGGGGGTTGTAGCGTGATATCACGTGTATTTATTTTCATTGAAGGCGTAATCAAGTTCCGATTTCTAAACTGCAATTATCCACTTCTTAAGTGTTGAAGAAAATATGACTGATCTATTTGTTTTGTTTTTATTTTTCTTTGTTATCGCCTCTGTAGTCTAGTGGTCAGGTGTTGGACATGACATGATATGACAAGTTTTTGATTCCCGGGTCAGACACCAAAAACAAAATTGTTTTTAATTTTTTTTATTACAAAAAAAGTTTTTCGCCTTGCTTTTGTTTGCCAACTATCTCGTTGTAGATTTAGCGTCTTTAGCTAGTCCTGTCCGACATCTTAAGGGATATATATATATATTCAGCTCATATATTTTTTTGTAAATTTAATCGATTTCTCCATTATTGCTGAACCTATTTTACAGTTATTTTTTTATATAAAAGAGCAAGCTTCCGAGACAGTATTATTACCCAATCCAGCTACCTAATCATACATCAAAATTTTTTTCTTAGTCTACTTATAAGTAGAAAAATATATTAAGATTATTTTTAAAAAAATGTAAGTAATATTTTATTCAATACTAGACTACCCAGCGAATTTCGTTGACTTGACACTCCATACACTCTGCCTACTTACATTTGCACTTGACGTATCGATATGAATGTATATATAAAATGACCTGTCCGTTCAAATGTTTTTCGTCATTCTGGATTTCATGTGTTTGGTCACTTTGTACTGTATGTGTTGTGTATTGTCTATGTCTGTAGTTTTTAAACTTGGAAAAAAATCGGGCTCATTTGTTATCTCGTGCTATCTACAAACCGAGAAGCCCAACCCACATTTAGAATTTTTCTCCTCTTAAACGTAAACCCCTTAAGCGAGCGGTATAAAAGTACGTAGGTAGTAATAATATAACATTAATCGAAACATATAGTAGGTACCTACCAGTCAGCTAAATTTCCTTATGATCGGATATGTAGATTTGGCGCGAATCTCGGCCATGGTACAGACCGACAGGCATACAGTTAAAAGTTGTACTAATGCTAATAAGCGTTAAGCTGTCACATTTTAGTCAGTATCTATTTTTTGTGAATATATTCAATGTAGCGAATTCATTCGTCTACACTCTTTTATTATAAGTACCTATTAATTAAGTTTAACTCAAAACCACTAGTGGGATGTAGACAAAATTTTGGCGGGACCATCTTGAAGTCTGTATTCTGTAAACCGCATTCAGATTTTCACACAAAATTAAAAAAAAAGTAATTAATTTTGGGGCTTCTCCATACTTGTACAATGAACACATCTCTCTTTGTAGTAAGAGACAACCAAGTGTATATGGATACCACAGACGCTACTGTCTCTGACCTGTTACCAGATGTAAGACTCCGGACACTGTTATTATAGTAAGTCGGTGGGAGATGCTGCAAGGAACCCACTATATAGAGACCCGGATCCCGGGTCAAAAGGGGAAAATCGCAATTTCAAAGTACGGGCAAAAAGGTGGCCTATATTGCGTTGACTCATTGTATTATAGAAAAAGCGTTACAGTAGGCTCAGTATTCTTAACAGTGTGTTGGGCTATGTTCTCGCATTTTCAATTATTGGCACTTTAAATAATTAATCTAATGAAAAATATTGTTACTTGGGATTAGATATGTGTTGGCGATAGGCTAGCCACCTATCACATTGTGGGACTTATGTCCGGTTCTTATAATTAACGAAACGTAATCCGTTAGGTTAACCATTAGCAGTTGGCTCAAAAGTAACGAAACGTTACTCACATGTTCAAAAAATGTTCAGAGTCAGCTATCAAAAACGAGCAACCGTTGTTACAATCTTAGCAATCGTACAAAGTAATATTATCCGTATCGTACAAAGTAATACTATCCGTAATCAAAACGAGTCGTTTTTTGAATATAGGAAACGGAAATTAGTGTCTTTGGCTAATCGTGGGTGCCCTGGTTGTGCCTCTGTCACCTTTTCGGGGATATTTAATTGCAGATATTTAATTGTCTTTGTCCAAGATATCCGGAAACCGTTTCGGTGGTCGACGTATTTTAGCGGTTACTCTAGGATATATGATTTTAAGAACAACTTTATTAAAGAACATGACTTGTCCATTAACAGTTTCTTGAGAGGAACAATAACATTTTGTGTCAAAGACATTCTGAAATGTATATAGATTCTTCTACTAGGTGGTAGAGTTTCGCAGCGACTCACCCGGATTGGTTGGTATACGCCTTACCTATTCTTGCCGCCACAACGTACAATGCTTGCCGTTGACATGTTCCAGTTTCGAGGGTAGGGTAACTTGCTTTTGCTCGAGGCCTAACATCCCGACCACAGGTTGGCAACGCATCATTACCACCTTTGGTGTCTCCAAAACCGCGGTGTTGGCGGCGTGAATTTCTTACCATCAGGAAATCCGTCTGCTTGTTTCTGTTCCAATATCATAAAAAAATTAGATTTGATAACTTTTTAACGTTTTTAGTCTATAGTAGGTAAGCCTATAAATTATACCTACTGGGAAAGTTTACTGTGAATTCTTAAACGAGAACATTGGCCCATGAATGAAATGCTCATTTTTTGGAGACGACACGCGCGCGGGAAAATTGTTTTTATTCTGCAATATTTACAGAGTGTATATAACATCGCATTTCTCTAATGTTTTTGGAACGAAGTTCCTTACGGCAGGCTTGTAGGAGATAGGGATTTTGCTGAAATTTTGCGCGACCGACCTGAAAAAAATGTGATAGTAAAACCGTAAGTTTATCTTACCGTGGAATAAAACCCTTAAATGAGACGTGCGCAGGTGCGACAGTTGTTGCGTGATCGAATTGAAAAAAGTGATATTAAAAACCGTAAGAAAAAACCGTGGAATAAAACCGCAAAATGAGACGTGCGCAGGCGCGACAGTGGTATACACAAGCGAGTGTTGTATAATACCTTTCTCTTTCTCCCTCATTCCACCCCGCCAATGCATAGTATATACTCATGAATTGTGTCGATTCTACATTAGCCGAAGGAACTTTGTTCCTACCTGATGTCCCACAACACCACATTTATATTATGAATATGTACAGCGTTAATGTTTATCACTGGTGTTAATAAAACAGTATATTAGATCGGCACTTACAGCTCGCAACGCGCGGCTTTATGCATATACTTTGTTCGCTATACATTGTGGGCTGAAAAAACCCGCTTAACCACTTGTTTCCGAAAACTGTAAAAGAAATTTTGAAGGTATGTTATAATACCTTTCTCTTTCTCCCTCATTCCACCCCGCCAATGCATAGTATATACTCATGAATTGTGTCGATTCTACATTAGCCGAAGGAACTTTGTTCCTACCTGATGTCCCACAACACCACATTTATATTATGAATATACAGCGTTAATGCTTATCACTGGTGTTAATAAAACAGTATATTAGATCGGCACTTACAGCTCGCAACGCGCGGCTTTATGCATATACTTTGTTCGCTATACATTGTGGGCTGAAAAAACCCGCTTAACCACTTGTTTCCGAAAACTGTAAAAGAAATTTTGAAGGTATGTATCTCTACTACCACAGAAGTTTTTGCTACCCTGTCAAAAACAACCTGTATAGCGAACTAAAATACATAATACTTAGCACCAATGATATCAGGTTCTGTGATGCGTGGAAACAGTGCATTGTCTACTAATACATAACACACGCGAACATTCCTCAGTTCTAGAAGAGACGTAACCATTTCGCACATATAACAAGCTAATTGCTTATTCATATTGTGCTCCCGGCAACTCGCCCGGATATGTACCACCGCCTTACCTATTTCTGCCGCCATAACGTCAGTGCTTGCAGTTGACGTGTTCCGATTCGCAGGGTAAAGTAGCTGTTAAACTCACTTTTTCTCGAGGTCTAACATCTCGGTCTCAGGTTGACAACGACCCGATCACCACCTTTGGTGTCTCTAGGTGGCGTGAATTTCTTAGCATCAATAAATCCGCCTGCTTGTTTGCTTTCTAATATCAAAAAAACTCTTATGTATAGATTAAAATGAAAACATTTAAGGTATGTGACGATGTAAAATTAAGTATTTTTAAACCGCTAAACTATCGGAACGTATCACAAGTACATGAATAAAATCGGCCAAGTACGAGTTGGATTCGCCAACTCGGACACATTTTACCACTTCGCAAGTATCTCTCACACAAACTATTTAGTTAAGAAAAAAGGTAATATTAGAAACATCAACACCATTTTTGAAGACCTAGCCATAGATACCCCACACTTATGGATTTAATAAAAAAAGTGTTGAGTTTTAGTTATAATTACTAGGAACCCCCCAAAATTTTTGTTTTCTATTTTTGTGTAAAAATTTTAACGCGGTTAACAGAATTTTTCTACTTACCAAGTTTCAACATTATTTAGTTTTTATAGTTTCGGAAAAACGTGGCTATGACATACGGACGTAGAGCCCGACGAAAAGATGAATCTATAAGGGTTCCGATTTTGAGCATATGGCTATCTGTAGCCCTACCCTAATAAAAGGATCTATAAAGTAACGATTGTTTTTTGACAGGGTTTTCAAATTTTTTTTTGTTTGTTCAAATTCCAAATTAAAAAACTATTATAATATGTCATACAAAATTATAATAGTTTTTTTTTCCTGACAAATGTATACTTTTGATATATTTCAACCGAAATCTTTTTATTTTGGTTTCTACAAATAAGAACCAATTTTTAATTAGCTGTATTTTTGTATTGGGTTTTTGACTACCGTATATAAAATGTTTTTTTAGTAAGGTGTGGGTATGTAGCTCTTAACAATATTTTTTAATAATTTGTATGTTTTTTTTAATTCGCGAATAAATCTATGGTACTATTATTATAAAGAGTAGATAAATGTTTGATTTTTTGTTTGTTTGAAATGAATAGGCTCCGAAATTACTGGACCGATTAGAATGCTACATTATCACTGAGTGACATAGGATTTGTTTCATCAAAATCGGTGCAGTAAAAGCCAAGTTACGTAGGCGAAGCTGCGTGAAACTGCTAGTTTGTAAAAATCATAAATACAAGCAAGTAAGTAAAACTTTAAGAAAAACTTTATAGAATAAAGGTTTCTTTTATGGTCTTCAAACTGATTGATTAATATAATCGCCACTGTGGTCTAGCGGTCCAGATGTTGGACTTGACTGCATGAGGTCTCGGGTTCGAATCCCCGGTCGGCCAACAAAAAGAAAATTGGATTTTTCCAATTTTCTAATAAAAAAAATGTTGATCGGGATTGGAAACGTGCCCGGTTGGCGATAGGCTTTCCACCTATCACATTGTGGGACTTAGTATCTTCGGCTAGCCCTGGTGCCCTGGTGGTAGCCTGGTGGGTGCCCTGGTTGTGCCTCTGCCTACTTCTTCGGGGATATGGGCGTGAAGATACTTAATGTCAACGTTGTAGTAGAGCCTCTGCAGAAACTAATTTAAAATTTTAATGGAAACGTGTGTTGCTTAGCAAAAATATGCAGTATTGAATTTCGCTTCTTTTAACTGGACTATTCCTCTAGTGCAGTTAGTCATATCACTCATACAGCTATTATCTAAATCTTTAGGGGTCATGCTCGGCAGTAGCGGATATGAGTACTTGGTATTAATAGGCACTAATTTATATGTGAATGTGTTGTATAAAAATGATTCTCTATTTTCCTTGATCATCATGAGGGAACGGATGGACCAATTCTGATTTTTTTGGAGAATGTTCTTATGAAAAAAAATGTAAATTTATTTTAATTCAATATTTATAGTAAAGATAAAAAAAACGTTTGTCGGATCAGTTACTAACTACATTGACGTACTGCGAGGCTCGGGTTCGATTCCCCACGGGGTCAGGCATTTGTGTAATGAACATTTAGATGTTTGCATTTCCGGGTGTTTATGAAATTTATTCTGGTATCTATTTAAGTATTTCTATGTATTAGTATCGCTGACTAACAACCATAACACAAACATATAATTTACTAACTTTGAAGTAAGATTCAATTTGTGTAACGTGTCCAGGGATATTCATTTATTCTAAACAAAATTAGTTAAATCCCGTTTTGAAATCTTTGTCCCGTATTTACAAACATTAAATCCCGCAAATTCGTATTATGTGATAAGCTCATAAATAATACATTCTCTGGCTGAATACTTTGTTGGTCCAAAGTTTAGTGAAGGTGTAAAAACGTCGCTGTCAAAGAACAAAATCAATTCTTAAAGCCGGGCTGAATGCATCTAGGTACTTACTACACGTAATTAACACGTAATTAAGCGTACAAGGAAGACATTTTTAATAAAACAAGCTGGTCATATAAATAAACATTTATTAATATAGTTGTTTATATTTAAAGTTACATTTTATAATCTAAGTTTCAGGGCCGTTTTTAGCAATTTAAGCACCCGTAGTTTAGTTTTTATGCTGCCTCCTAAATTCAAATAATATCTATCCGTAAATAAGTCACTAATAAGTAATCAGTACCCCCCTCGATTAATTTTTGCAAAATCAGGCTTTAGTTATTCAAAACTAGCTGCTCCGGCGAACTTTGTTAAACCTTTCAGTTTGTATGGAAAAAAATAAAATGTTGTTTTTCCTTACGAAAGGGATAACGAGTACCCATCCCATGTCCATCTCCTGGTTCTAAGCTTTTTATGCCAAATCAGTTCAGCCGTTTTTGAGTTATAAAAAGTGTAACTAATACTTTTTTCTTTTATAAATTTTGTTGTTAGTCGTAAATCGTCATAGAATGTCAGGCTCTTTGTTAAAGCGGTAAAAAAGTAAAGTCCGCCAACACTTTACTCTTTGGTTACTCGAGTTCATTATGTAAGATTTGGCGACAACGAGGAAACACATGAAAGCTGCAATAATTTCTACTTAAATATTTCACTTGAGCATTACATCTGACACAAAATTGTCCGTAGCACTAAAATTAAAAAACTTTTTGATAATCAACACACATAACCCACATGTAACATATTATGCAGTTAAAAACCATTCTAATCACTTGAGCTTTCAAACAAAAATCCGCATCGAAATTGGTCTATTCTTTCATAAGTTATGATGCCACAAACAGACAGACACACACTGGGAGAGAGAGGGTTGAGGTGGTGTTTAAATGCCACCAAAATAGTCGAACTTTCTAAACATGCCGAAAAAACTGCGAGTGCGAAAAAGAGCGAGATCAGTAAGTAACAATAGCTTACTTAATAGTGAATGTATTGTTAAGTATTAGTTTACAGTAGTACTAGCTGCCCGTTCCGGCTTCGCTCGCATGGTAATTTTTTTACCATAAATTGAGATATAAGCTATCCTATCTCTCAAGTTGGATCGAACTGCACATGGTGTGCGAATTTTATTATAATCGGTTAAGTGGTTTAGGAGTATATTGAAGACAAACATTGTGACACGAGATTTATATATATTAATAAGATATATTGAGATAGCTACTGTACATATGCTGAAGTTACTTTTTGTACTTAGTTAGTGAGAGGGATGAAAGATATTCTTGGGTAACGTAATTTGGTAAAAATCTCTTCAGTATGTTTTGTGAGAAAATTGAAGAGAAAAACATTCAAAAATTTTAATAACTATCGTTTTGAGTTCTGTGTTATTCTGTATACAATACGCACCAATCACCGTTTAAAAATATTTCATGTAGAGATATATATCTAGTCTTATTACTATTAAATTTTATTATATTTGTAGGTATAACCTAGCTGTTACTCGCGGCTTTGCTTGAGTGGCGGTTAATATATTTACTGATTAAATCCCATCAAATTTATTATGGTATCTATATAAGGATTTCTATCTATTAGGATCCTTGACTAACACCCATAACACAAGCATATAATTTGCTTACTTCTGGGTAAGATTCACTTTCTGTGTTTTGTCCAGGTTTGTTTTATTTAATAAGGACTTTCATACATACTTTCAATACCTATTTTACCCCCTTAGGAGTAGAATTTTCAGAAACGCTTAAATACGTATCTACTCATTTTTAATTAGTAGCCTAAAAAATAAACATTCATGTAGCTAACTTAAAAAATGAAGGTCTCCCATTCAAACTTGCAACCCCTATTTCACCCCCTTAGAGGCAGAAATAACGAAATTCCGTCCTTTGTGGGTGTCCACTCAGTAAAATGATCCTACTCACTAAGTTTAATGGCTGTAACTCGAACAGTTTTTGCTCGACGATGATGAATCAGTCAGTCAGTACATTGCATTTTATAAGCGTAGATAGATAACTCAAAATATATTAATCAGATCTCTATTGAAAGTATTGTAAAATAAAAAAGGTCTCGCTTTGGTAAAATGAGATTGTAATAAGAGAAGAGTGAATTTCAGTTTTCGTGATGATACTAGTCCGCTGAGTAGGATAGACCATCTGCCTCTCAATCAGGCAGCTCACAAGAGGTGAGCACAGCTTAAAGTATAGGTCAATACCAATAAGACCTCCGGTTGTGGAGTGCTGTGCTGTTTCCAGCTGGATATCCACCGCCTAACCTATCCTTGACGTTGTAATGACTTTTGTATGTTACAATTCAGAGGGTAAGTTAGTCTATGTAGGTATGGCCGGGGTATAATGCGCATCTACCGATTGTAGATGTGCATCATACCCCGGCCATATACATAACATCCCGGCCTCGAGATTGGGACGCACCTGTAACGTCTATGGTGTCTATAGGCTACAGTTGTCTTTTCTCACCAGGACAGACGTGCGCTTATTTGCTGAGCTCTCACATAAAAATAAATAAAAAGAGATGAACCTATTATTGCAATCTATTGTTGAATTTGGTCTAGGTTCCTAAATCAATGTGTGGTGGTGTCCAGGAGCTTTGGATGTTTGATGTGGGAGGGCAAAACGGCTCCCCTGATGCTGAGTGCTTATGTTAAATAAGTGAAATATGTTTTTGAAAATCCGCGTATCGTATTATTAGTAGTGGTTGTTCACGAATATCGTCCTTGGCGATTTAATTTCAATTTGAATTTGAATCGCCAATGGCGATATTGTTTTTTTTAATTTGAAATTCCAAAAAAATTAATTTGAAATTGAATTAATCTTTATATTCAAAATATTAAATGTCATTTGTAGGGGAAGACGTAACATCGGTGAGGACTATAACAGCCGCCATTCAAGATGAGAAGTCCTTGAAAGATATGTGTGGACAGGCAAAGGTGGTGGTGAATTGCTGCGGACCCTACCGTTTGTATGGTGAACCGGTGGTCAAAGCTGCCATCGATGCCAAGACTCACTATGTTGATGTCAGCGGAGAGCCTCAGGTTATACATTTTTATTAATTAGTTCTGTTTATTAACACCTTTTTTTTAAAGTATCTTTCCGCCCATATCCCCAAAGAGGTAGGCAGAGGCATAAAAAGAGCACCCACGACTAGCCGTAGACACTAAGTCCCACAATGTGATAGGTAGCCTTTTGAATACCGGGCACATATCCTATCCTAGGCAATGTTATTTTTATTAGAAAATTGAAAATACATATTTCCCCTTTTCATTTTGTTGCCCGATCCGGGGATCCAAACCCGGACCTCAAGAAGTCAAGTCCGACGCTAGACCGCTAGACGACAGAGGTGATTGAAAGAAAATGTTGGTATAAAAATGATAACTTGCTTGCTCCGTTGCTATTGTCATGTGGAAAGAATGGCAGATAAAAAAGTGACCAAACGTACATTTAATGCGCGTGCAATTTTACCTATATCGCGTTCGTATTATATAGATATATATAACCAGGAGATCTAGGTTGACGTTCCAAGGTCATATAGCTAAAATATTATCCGAGGGTGGTGTCAAGACACAAGAGACACAAAAACCGACTTGTTTGTGTGAAAAGAGTAATGATTATCGCTTCTGTGGTGCAGCGGTCCGGTGTCGGACGTGACTTCTTAAGGACCCGGTTCGATTCCCGGATCGGTCAACTTAAACTTAAAAAATTGTATTGTCAATTTTCTGATATAGATAACGTTGCCCGGGATTGGATATGTGCCCGGTTTGTGATAAGGCTTGCCACCTAACACATTGTGGGACTAATTGTCTTCGGCTAGTCGTGGGTGCCTCTGCCTTCTTTTTCGGAGATATGGACGTGAAGATTTTTTTTTAAAGTAATGAATGTGGAGAAAGCTAGGCGGGTCTGCACACTTAACACTCGTCACTCCCCCGTCCACACAAAGGACTTGGTGTGAAGATATGGATGTATGTATGAACATAGTCACGGGCGAGTGTTAGTGCTGTGATTGACTATAATATGTTAAGATTGTAAACTAGGGAATGTCATTGCAATGACTTGGCAATGAGTTATGAACAAAGTCATCGAGGTCACATAAATCATTAAAATGCAAGATTCTATAAAAAACGGTATAGTACTTAACGGCTGGTTTTTATATGTTTACTAACTGTTACTATTTTTTTATGATATTGGAAGGCAAACGAGCAGACGGATTTCCTGGTGGAAAGAAATTCACGCTGCTTAAAGACACCAAAGGTGGTCGCCAACCTGAGGCCGAGATGTTAGGCCTCGACAAAAATAAGTTTACCGGCTACCTTATCCTCCAAACCGGAATACGTCAATGGCAAGCGCTGACGTTATGGCGGCAGAATTAGCTAAGGCGGTGTTACCAATCAGGGCGAGTCGGTGGGAAACTCTACCACCTAGTCCGATGTCACGTCGCCTATGCCTAAGCCTATGCTCGCCTTTTACGAGCTGCATGGCACAGAAAGGCAGATGTCTAATCTGCAAAGAAGCCCGGATCAACACTGGGACCAACTAATTAAGATACGTTGTGTCTAGTTCATAGAAACGATGCAGTTGGAGTATGACAAGGCGGCACGGGACGCGGGAGTATATGTTATCAGCGCATGCGGTTTTGACAGCATCCCCGCCGACTTAGGAGTCATATTCCTGGAGCAGAGATTTGGTGGTACGTATTAATACATACATACATATCTTCACGCCAAGGCAGAGAGTATCGAGTAAAAAAATGTCATGATCTTTGCAAACCTTCCTGCCTGGCTTCCTCCACATTACACTTTGCATACAAATACGCCTGTTTCGGAGACCCTTGATACCACCCTCGGATAATGCCTGAGCGATCAATGATTTTTTGAAATATTTGCAATTCTCTAGCTACCTTACAAAATACTAATAAAGTACTTACCCTTCCATTCGATCCTTTTAAATATATTCCTATTATAACAAACGTTCTTGAAATGAGGAAGAACTTTAATTAATACGGTATTCAGTGATTGTGAGGCCTACAGTTTCATAATTAATGCATTACAATTTGAAATATGTTGTTTACTATACATATACATACATATCTTCACGCCAAGTCCCTCACGGGGACAGAGGGAGGCAGAGAGTATTGAATGCCAGACCTCACGATTCCGACAAACCTGTCTGGCTTCCTTCACATTCATTACCCTTTTCATACTAACACGTCGATATCACCCTCGGATAATGTTTGAGTGATCTGATCGTGGAATGCCAACCATGGTCTCCCCGGGTACCCACATCCATCCACATTCGCATTGTATCTGTTTTGTCAATTTTTCATCTGTCTTTCTTTCCACATGACTGAACCAGCGGAGTATGCCATTTCGCATTTTAACACCAACGCTTTCTTTCAATCCCACTCTTTCTCGGACAAAATTTTTACGAATGCGGTCAGCGAGCGTTGCACCACAGATTTTCCGTAGCGCTCTCATTTCGATTTATTCTACGTCCGCATTTATTCTACTTTCATGCTTTTTCTGACATACTCAACTCTTGTTTCCATACAACGACGTTGGCATAAGCACAGAATATTGCAAAGCGAGTCTAGCCTTTTGAATCAAAACCTCGCTTTGAAATAGCTTAACCAACGCTCCATTCACACTATTCTCTGCACACACTATCCTTTCTAGATCCGCGGTGTACCTTCCATCTCTGCTAAAAGCGCAACCAAGATATACAATTTCATCCACTTGCTACAACACTACATCATCAACTAAAACTCTTACATCATTTCTGGCTTCGTCTCTTTTAAACACCATAACTTTGGTTTTCGTCGCATTCAAATGTAGCCCCCTTTCTTTACAATATCCTTCCATAACTGTAATCAGTGTCTGCAGCTCAGATGGTGTAGAGTCCAAAAGTACACTTGATCACCCATACGCATTTTCACATTGTATAAGTAGTTACTTTCTACTATACGTTAATTACATACAGTACATTGTAACACTTATAATCCAATCACATCCAATCACGGATGACCGACGTTTTGCCAAATAATTTTTGTAAAATGATGCTTTCTAAAAATTAAATCTGTATGCCTTCACTCGTAATGCCTTGAAATCCTCCTGCATATTGTATAAATTTCATGAAAATCGTTGGAGGCATTTTCGAGATTCCGAATATATCTAAAGTTTATAAGAATTGCTAGTTTAAAGGTAATACACGCCTTTGTTTTGCTTAGGTTTTTTATCACCATCGAGGCAAGAGATATTCGCGGTGATTTCGTAATTCATGAATTTCATTTGTCTACTTCCTTGTTGAGTAAAATTAGATATTTTTTGGTGACATTTTGCACAATTTTGGGCAAGTTTTTACGGTAGTAATACATTGCATAAGTGAAGTATTCATTAAGAAATTTGTTTATCCTGTATTTTCTCGTTGCCGCAAAATCTTGTTGAATTTGTTTGAATAAGGAGGCCACCGCTTTACTCGAGACATGACTTTTTATGACGATTTATGATTAAATTTATATAATTTAAGCTTGTGTCGAACATTTAAAAGTTGACAAATGACAAAATATGCTAAACGCCATTGCAAAAAACTAAAACAATAAAAATATATGTTTTGCTTAATTTGAGATAAGATCAATCGGTGTAATTCGTCCAGTGATATTAATTATTGTAAGTAGCTAGGTATATTCTCGCCAAGTTATTTTTACTAATAGGGAAATTTGACCATAATAATTTCTAATTATAAGTTATTTAATGCAAATTATTAAAATTATGTCAAAACATTATTAAGGTTCTTTATTAATTATATTTTTGATAAGAACGTCTTCATTTAACAAGACCAACTCTTTATTTCCAAAATTATGAATATAGTTTGTGCGCCATCTGTGATTTATTGTCGTTATCAACATTTTTGTTGATGTATGTCAAATGCATCGTATTATGGGTAATGTTTTATTTGTTGATGTCATGAACTTTGTAAGCGTTATTATTAAAAAAAAATTAGCATTCTGCACTCCTCCTATATGCCAAATTTCATACTCCTCCGTTCGCGTAATTTTCTTAAAAAGGTGTCCAAAGTTTTTGCCAAATGTAAATATTATGACTAATTCAAATTAAAGTATTTCAAACAAAATAGCAAACTTAATTGACTATTCATTAAAAATTATTATCTAAATAGTCATTAAATGTCTTTGAAAAGTTGTATCATAGTTTTGATTTACATTGTCATTTAAAAGACTCAGTATACATTTCCATAATTACGTGTATAACGTATTACCAACAACAATAGAAGGGGTGGAGGTAAAGGTCATCGTTAACTATATTATAATAATAGGTCGTAACTAGCGAGGTTTATCTGTGTGCATCATTGCGCATTTCACATTTTTTAAAAGCTTTTATTTAACTTGCAATGTCAGTTCTGGTATAATCTTTGAACTCAATTTTGAAGTAGACAACTTCAACCGATTGAACTGAAATTTTGTATACACGTTAGGTTTGGATGACAATAGATAAAATAGGTGACGTCATTCTAAATCCAATATGACGGATCATCCAAGATGGCGGAATAGTTATTTTTAGTGCATTTCAACAATATGGGTATCAAATAAGAGGGGTCGCTGTGAGCAACTCGAAAATGAAATGTGACATCATTCTAAATCCAATATGGAGGACCATCCAAGATGAAAGATTAATTATTTTTAGCACACTTCTACAACATGAGTATCAAATGAAAGGAATCGTTGAGAGAAACTCCAAAAATAATGTAACGTCATTCTAAATCTAATATGGTGGACCACGCACGGTAGCGAAATGGCTTATTTTGATGCATTCCTAGAATATGGGTATCAAATGAAAGGACTTGTTGAGAGCGATCCGTAAAGTAATATGACATCATTCTAAATCCAATATGGAGGACCATTCAAAGTGACGGAATAGTTATTTTATGCACATCTACAATATGGGTATCAAATGAAAGTGGTCATTGTGAGCAACTCCAAAAACAACGTGACATCGTTCTGAACCTAATATGGCGGACCATTCAAGATAGCGGATTAATTATTTTTAGTGCTCTTCTGCAATATGTGTATCAAATGTGTGCAGGACAGAACGCACCAATAACGTCAATTTCTTTATAGTGTAGTGAACAAGTGTCTGTGCTCCAAATAAAAGTAAAGTGCAAAAACTGAGTATAGTGAATCAGTGTATATAGTTAGCTTTATTATCACTATTTTATTGTACTTTAGCTGTAAGATCGTTTATGTTTATATTTATTATGTCTTGTCTGGATATTAAAGAGTATTTCGTTTTGTGTTTCATTATACATTAAGAGTCCTCAAAAGGTAGCCTATGTGAGTAGTAGGGTCAGAGGCAAATCCTTGACCCGTCGATAGTTAGGAGAGTTAGTTACCATTAAGATTTCTATACATAATGGGTAAGAAATAAAGAGATCTCGTAACTAAACTAATACAAGTAGCCGTATAGCATAAAAGCTTATTTATATCTATAAAGTATGTAATGAATGTAAA
>NJDD01000411.1:103984-118245 GCA_002245505.1 Calephelis nemesis
TGGTACCACCGACTTACCTATTCCTGTCACGTCCTGTGTAACGTCCAATGCTTGCCGTTGGTGTGTTCCGGTTCAGAGGGTAAGACAGCCGGTAAACTTACATTTGCTCGAGGCCTAACATCCCGGCTTCAGGTTGGCAACGCACCACATTTCCAGCTTTGGTGTCTTTAAGCGGCGTGAATTTCTTACCATCAGGAAATCCGTCTGCTTGTTTGCCTTCCATTATCATAAAAAAAGCTTGGCTATTTGAAACTAGCTGATGGCAGCGATTTTTTCAAATCCTTTGAACTCTAGCAAATAAGTATCTTCACGCTCACATCCCTGAAGGGGTAGTGCAGAGGACAACCACGGCACCCGCGATCAGCCAAAAGACCTTTGTCCCAGAAAACAATAGCTAGCAAACCTAACGTTAAACTGGCACCTATTCAATCCCGGGTAACGTTATAATATTAGAAAATTGAAAAAAAAATTGTATTGAAGCCTTTACCTATTAAGTTTTTTAACCGACTGCAAGTTTGACGTGTGTGTGTGTGCGTCTTTCAATCCGGGTTTTGTTAAAAAATGCAGACATCTAAATGTTGATCACACACGCCTACCCTTGCCGGGAATTTAACCCGAGCCTCGTCGTTATATCACTGACCTCTAAATACACCTATCATCATCTGTGAGTTACATAATAATCATGGCTGACATTTTGATACATCACAAATAAACAGTTGATGCGTTGCATTAAATATTTTATAAATAAGCCTTCAAATATCAGCTTTTCGTCGAGTGCACGTCGGCTCCAACATGCGCTGAAAAGCGACCGCCGTTATTTCGCATTTAATTGAAGGTGTTGATATTTTAAACCGTCAGATAAAATATGAAGCTGAGTAATTTAGGTCAAAAGCATTTTAGGGTTAAAATATTTTTCGAGTGGCACTTTCTGAGTTTTCCCTTTTTGTAAGCCAATTCTAACAGAAAAAATTAAGTAAAAACACTATAGGTGTAAATATCTTCCAACTGCCTACATACATACCAGAAAACTCGTAAGAAGTGAGTACAGAAAATCTTGGGACGTAGTAGTCCCCACCAAGATGAGCCAAGTAAAGAGCAAGGGCGCTACCCTAATTTTCTCGAAGTGTTCTAAAGATCAGAAGATCCGTATGATGGTTAAGGTATATAATTAATAAATAAATATCCTTGGACAATTTACAAAAATTGAATCTAACCCCAAATTAACAAATTATATGCTTTTGTTATATAGATGTTAGTTAACGGTCCTAGTATATATTAGAAATAAATAAAAATTAGAAAACAGAATAAATTTATTAAACACCCAGACCTGAAAATACAAATATGTAAATCTTAATCACACACGTTGTGCCCCCGTCGGGAATGGAACCCGATCCACGCGATTAGTTGGAGGAGTAAAGCGTGTACGCTAGCCCTTTGACCAACGAGGCGATGGCTTTAAGCTGCTAAAACCATTACCTTCTCTTTAGATTTACTTGGGTACATTAACATAGAAACGCTTTCATAAAAATTATAGCCTACCCTCTAGAAGAGGGTGCTTTAACATTTACAAGAATCCCCTTGGATGAGCTTTTATTAATGTATGATCATTTTCTATGAATGTGCATAGTTCCCTCGTTTAAGGACTGAAAGATTTTCCTCTTCTTCTGACATACGAACTTGTAAAGTTTGGATTTTGAAATAAATTTATGGGTTTTAGTCTAAATCATTAGTTGTTTTATGATAAATGCCTAAATATATTGAGGCTTAAACCAGCATATAGGAAGTATATCCAGCATCTTAGAAACTATATTATTTTACTATTACTATTTTATTACTATTTATTTTACTAATATTATTACTATTTTAAGAAACTTGTTTACTTTTTAACAGACTCCAAAATAGGAGTTGGTTCTTAATTCGTAATAATGTGTTTTCATTTTTCCGACGCGATTCCCATGAATAGTCGACCAATTTTGTTGGTTTTTATTAAGATAAGTCATAATTATTTTTTAATAGATCATGATTATACTTGTAAATAGTAATGCATATTTTTGTTTATTTATCTTGGTGACTTCATCATTATTAAAAAAATTGAAAAAAAAAAATCAAATCGCGACGTGGTACCGAATGAAGTAGTTTGAGTCGGTTATTGCAGTTTTAGTGCTCTTGCTGAGAAGTCGAAGTTAATGAACTGGCAGGTTTGTTTTAATTTTCAAATTACTCTTTCCTGTCTTTAATTTCACATTTTTTAAAACTTCAGTACTCACTATTGTTATGTTCCGATTCAGAAGGTACAAAAAGCGATTAAATTACGGAAAGGCTTCAATATTTCAGTTTTTTTTCGGTTAAATGCACTGTCATGTTCAATGGTAACATCTTACCATCAGGAAATCTAGAAATATGTTTATTTGACTTTATATGCTATAAATAAAAACTGTTTCCATTATATCCTGTTTGAAACATAAAACTACAATTCATAGAAATTGGCTGACGCAAGCTGCACTTTGAGACACTTATCCATTGAACGTCTTTCAAAGGCCTGTCTGGCTCAGTCACTGTTTTAACTACTATGTATGCAACATACACTGCTTTATATTGTGATACTTTGACTTTATGATGCTCAGCGTTAAGTCTAAGCGTAGGAAACTCTTTATGTGCTAAGTTTTGTATTATTTTTCATATACTCTACCTCATTTTAAATGCAAAAGGGTTAAGTTCTTTAAGTCTTTTTTTAAGTTAACTTGAACTGCCTTATTTATAATCGACTTCGGACAACGGAAGAGATTATAATATAATTATATTGTCCTACTAGATCATTTCCGAAACACAATAATCTATTTTTCTAATTTCTGAACCGATTTTTAATAATTTTATATTATTTAAAAGAGCGCATCTAGCCACCAAGTCTGGATCTGGTGATCCCCAGGAAAATTTAGAAAAATACTAAACTAGGTATTCGTTTATACTTTCGTGGCATAATTTTAAATCATTATCAGTTTTTTTGCAGTTTTACTACCCTTAAAATATATATGCGATAAGACAGCGAATCAGTAAAACGCTTTCCTTATTACACCAAACGTTATAGGTGCGGTGCTCTCTTTCGGAAGCTTAATACCCATTTTGCAAAATCTTCCTGTTAACCTACCTACTAATCTAATGATATAGCGGCAGGAAAAGGTAAGATGGTGGATTCATACTCAGTCATATTGCTTCATATTACTGTATCACCAGGGGTCTGATGATGATGCGTTTAGCCTATAGTGGCTTCTGACGAGCTTACAGATAGGACAGGTTAATGGTCTATTCTACACAGGAACCTGGACCAACACGAGGCTTATTTATTGATTCTTTATTGTACAATATAAACACAAACATAATATATAGAACAGAAATATTACAAAAAATGAACAAATGGCGGGCTTATCGCTTAAAGCAAACTCTACCAAACAACCGGGAAAGACAGGAAATTGAAGAATTACAAAACAAAATTAAAGGTAAGAACACAACTGAGTACAACAAAACTAAAGAGCAAATAATTACTATGTATAATTTAATACAAAAAATACACTGACAGATTACAAATAAAAATAATATATATTTAATTACTTAGTAGGTAATGTTAGTAATATACAAATGTTATTACATACACATGTAGATTCATACATGCATAAACACATAGTATTTCATTCATTTTCTATGAAACTATCTCATAGTCTAATAATTTTATCTTCAAATTATTAAAAAACAAATTTTTGTTCATAACAAACATTACTTGACATTTGAAGCTTTAAAATAAATACACATTTCTGATATTTCAACTACAAACACGTCGTTTATAGTTGCGTTGAGAGTGTCTATTACTATTTCGGCTCTCAAATGTCGAAAATTGGGGTAAAACTGTGTTTGATAACTTCCCCAGCACGTGCATAGGAAATTAGCCAAATCACACATGCACCCCTGCACTGTGGACAAAGGCAAGAGGGATATGTTTAACTGGAGCACCCCTAGAGCTACTATCGATTTGGCGTCGACTTTGACACGCTTATTCAAAGGTTTATTGTCTATGACAAGCATTTCTTGCAAATGATTTACAACCTAATATTTTGGAAAAGTACAAGGATGTACTTAGTACATTTCTTAAACAATCTTATTTTTTTAATTAGTAGTTTATGAACTGTGTGATTATATTTTTCTCTTAAAACCTTATTCTGTTTTAATAAAGGCTACAGAATTTCTGATGGTAGAATTGCTATATTTCTTTTACGATAGGTATTGGAAGGCAAACAAGCAGACGTGTTTCCTGATGGTAAGAATCTCACGCAGCCTAGAGACACCTAAGGTACCACGCTTAGGTCATGATATACCTGATAGACCTCGAGCAAAAGTAAGTTTACCGGCTACCCCATCCTTCGAAACATTAAATTGGCAACGCATCTTTCTTAATTTTATATAAGTAGCGTGAACTTTCTTTGTATAGATAAATATCTCTGCTTATTTTGCTACCAAAACAACAAGTATTGAAAAAATTATAACATTAAGAAGATTGTTATACTGTAAGTGTTAAATCTCACCAGCACCACTTTTATATGAAAGGTCAGCGACCAAACACACAGTTCTTCTGATAATATCGTTCATTAGTTTCTCTTATGAGAAGAAAAGACCAAGGTCATGAAAAAGATTACCAGGCCGGACCACCAAAGAATTTTGATTTTCCATAATGTGATGGGTGGCAAACCTTTGGCCAACCTAACACGTATCTAATCTTGAACAGCGTTGTTTCATCTAAAAATATAAAAAAATCGTTATTCTTTTAGCTGGTCAACCTGGACATAGAACCCGAGACATCACGAAGTCTAGCACCAAACAACTGCACCACAGAGGCTCAGTGTCTTCGGTTAGCCGTAGGTGTTCTGGTTGTATAACTGCCAAAATGTTGGTGGATATGGGCGTGAAGATACTTGTTTTGTATCCGTATCCGAATAAATATCCACTTTTCGTTTCCGTTTACCCCATGGTTACAAAGTCTGTATCACTACATAGTGTAAAACAAAGTCGCTTCCTATATCCCTATTTCCATTTGTATGCTTAAATCTTTAAAACTACGCAACAGATTTTGATGCGATTTTTTTAATAGGTAAAGTGATTGAAGAGGAAGGTTTACATGTATACTGTATAACCGTGCGAAGCCGGGGCGGGCTGCTAGTTTATGATATATAAACATATTTTTGAGTTTTTAATCAGTTTTGACATTAAATGGGTGAATTCATTTTAATTTCAACACAGAAATAGTTTAAATGATGAAAAACGATTTTGGCTTTATTTGACCGATACCTCTTAATAAGTTCCTGCAGAGAACTAAAAATTTTACCTCTACATATTTATAATTAAGTTGTCTCTACAACATTAATCATAGTAGTCATTAACTTTATAGTCAGACTGAAAAATAGTGTTTTTATTATCCAAATAAGTACATCTAACAAATCTGTCTCCCCTTCTGGCTTCACAGAGGGTGAGTAACCCCTGAGAGGGGTCGAAATAATTGCGCGGTTCACTCTGTCTCGCGCTTACCGAACATGCACTAATGTAAACATGGGTATGACGTCATTTCATAACCTATCGTTGCCCGCGGTTTTCCCTGCATAGCTTAAAACTATCCTTCGTGACGTAATGTTTAAAACCGGTTCATAGCTTCCACGGAAACCGAAAAGGTAAAACCGAAACAAGAACGTCTAATACTATATCAAATCTAATTTTTTACCCCCCACCCCAAAAAGAGCGGTGTTACAAGTTCCGTCATAATTTACCCGATTTCAATCATACCATCATATTCTTCCACATTGTAGTGATTATATATTTAATTAATGTTACATATAAATTGATCTTCACGTCAAGTCCCTTGCGGCTTAGGCAGAGAGTGCGAAAATTTACGATCCTGGCAAACCTTCCTGTCTTCCTTCGCAATCATTAATATCATTCATATAAACACATACAAACACGCCGGTTTTGGATTCTCTTGACACCATTCTCGGATAATACTCTAGCGATTTAATCGTAAAACCTAGGTTTTCCCGGTTTCCTACATCCATGTTGGCTCCATGATTGGCCGGTAGAGAATGTTGAACGAATTAAGCTTGCCTTTTGTTTGATATATACTTTAATTGTGCACATCTTAAGCATAAAGCAGGCCGTTCACTACTTTGTCACCCATACGTATTCCCGCAAACATCGATCTTAACCTTCGAATGCACCATTTGTCCAGATACTAGATAAAAAGCCAATTTTTACCATCAAAACAAAATGCTTGCCATCCACCTTTACACATGCTTTACAACATACATGTACTGCACAGAACGTGACGGGGGCCCGTCTTTCCTATAATCCGGCAAAATGGCTGAAAGTTTCTCGCGTACAACCTTTTCAAACGCTTCATTCCAAACCTCGAGATCCAAAAAACCGCAAACACCTTCTAGCCTACAGCCAGATGCTTCTATAAGAAACACCTGCTCCGTTTACCTCTTCCAGATCTCGCCTTGAGCCTCCCGGAACATTTCATAGGACTTCCCTTGCATCCTTCAAACTATTTTTTCATACACTTTTGATGCTGAAGGGATCAAACTAATGCAATGTAACTATGAATGCAAGGGGCATTTACACAAGGGCACGATGACCGCACGCCACTATTCTTCGGGTACTCTTGTGATAATATGCTATGAGCGTTGTTGATATACGGCCAATATTAGTAATCAATCCTAATCCAAAACTCGCTGTCCAAGATTGATATTTTGGTTCATTTTTATGTTATTGCTTGCCAATAACATATCTGTGGACTGGATAAGTATGGCAATTACGTCTGGGATAGGCCGGCGGATACGTAGCTATCTAGATTGCTTGAAATCCATTAGATTGAGATACATTATTAACATCGGCCGATAAAGACGATACTAAAAAAAACTTACATTTGAATGCGAAGAACACCTATGAACATGATTCTTGGTAATAATTAATTATCGACTTCATTTTATTTTCATTTACTTAAACAAAGTCTTAAATAAGCAATTGTACAAAAATATTAATGTTTTTAGCAATAAAAAATATTATTAATATTATCTAATTAAAGCGTTTAAAAAAGAACGTTATATGATTTTTGCAAACATACTCGTAGTAGGTAGGTATACGTTCATTCTAAAGTTCAAGGTTCAATTACTCGTTGGTTTGATCCTAAAATAACCTTTAATCAAATCGGCTACAGGAATCAATCTGCAAACGGAATTGTATTAGGTTATACACCGGATACTTCGTGTCGGGGCGGCAATCTTGTTGTTTGCCAACTGAAATATTGATTGACTTGTTACCAACGCCATCTATCGTCAATGGTTTGAAGCGACGATTCTCACTGAAGAACATATTTTTCCAACTTTTTCCTTTTGTTTGTTTCAAGCCGTCTCTGTGAAATTTGTATCGCTTGACATTATTAACCGTTTGTAGAAAAAATCAAATTATCATTTTTCCAGCTTTCCTTACAATTTGCCCGGGGTTTCTCTTTACATGAACCTTCTCCTGACAGTAACAAACACAAAAATGAATTAAATGAGATTTCAAAATTTAAAAATTAAAACATTTTTTTTAACAACTGAAGTTTTTAAAGTTTTGTTAACCCTTCTTGTGTTGGGGCAAACTTCTGCTAAAAACTAGGTGAAACTACAAAAACCTCCTCGTTTTTAAGAGGTTTAAAAAATTACAAATTTACTAATAGACCCTGTTTTGCGGAAACCAGCCAACCCACAGTTAGGCCAAATATCAGTTTTATGCTGTAAGATAGCTAACAAGTACATGGTTCTCCTGATGGTAAGAACAACTGTGGCTTATAGATACCACAGATGTTATAGATGCGTCGCTGTCCTGTATCCTATAATCTGATAAATAACCGGTGGACTTGCCCCGGTGCTAAGCCTGACTTCTATGTCTGGATTACGAATACGAAGTCTACGTCTAGATTAATATTTAACTTCTGAACCGAGACATGACACTGTCCAATCAGTATCTATGTCAAAGTTACCAAAAAGAATGGTAAATCTGAAAATACTGAAAAGAACATTCTTTCAAATTTTAAGATTACATAAACATTTTATTTTCGTTCCGCTAATTCCCTAGTCATATTTTATTGATCGTGTCCTCAACGTTATTCACGAAAAAAAATTGCTTAGAAAAGTTTCTGTGTAAGTATTCAGAAAGACCTAGAACACTCAACAACCTTTCACCAAATTTTATTTAATGACTGTACTCATGTTTCATAACCTTGGTCTTGCATCGCAAGTGCTAGCCATCTACATAAAGGGAGGGTTTATAAGTCCTATTTTACCCTTTCTGATATTACTAAGTGCTCTTGGAGTAACGTTGTTCACACTACGGTTAACAATAAAAATACAATCCTTAGAGGCTGGAGATTTTTGAATAAGGGTTAGGGTCCTTTGCGTGAAGTTCATTAAAATTACACCAAGTAAAGTATTAGCGCTTGTTTTGCATTAAGTTTTGGTTTAATGACGTTTTTGAATGATATAGTCTTTCAACGAATATGACGCGTAAAGTTTTTTTGTACTTTCCAGGTTGTAGACTTTTGCAATAAATCGTCGTAATTAGTACCATCCGTTAATAATTATTTTATCGCTGTCATGCTTTAAGTATGTTTAGTAGGATAGACTATAATATCTGCCGGTCGATGAGGATGTGGAAAGTATAAACTGATGACGAAAGCCCAGGGAAATGGAGAGAAATCATATTTTTTTTTGTAATTAAACGACATAGGTATTTGAAGTCGGATATTTATGGTGTGCCTTCTATTGAATTATTTTAGTACCTTTACGCCTGTAAGCACTAGGAGTTCCGCAGAGGCACAAGCAGGGCACCCAGGGCAAGAAACTTATAGTTTCTTTTTGAACCTATTCCAAATAAGGAGAAGGTTTTGAATTTGACTGAAAGATATTTTTTGCGGTTACTCGACTAAAAAGCCTATCCACCTTTCATTCTTCTTTCATTTTGAAGACATCATGTAATTTTTATCATGACCCGACTAGTTTTTTTGAGTTATATTTAATAATGCATAACATTTACTTTTATGTTATAAAACAAAAAAAAATAATTTGCTATCTTTTGCAAAAATAATTATCAAATCGCGACATGATACCAAATGAATTAGTCTAGGCGTGGCAAATAATTATAGTCGGTTTTTGCAGTTTTACTGAGCTTAAGAGTTATTCAAATATTTATAGATTAGTATATTAACGGTGCGTTTTTTTTCAGGCGGATGCGAGCACCGCGTTCCTGCGGGCGGCACGCGCGGGCCAGATTGAAAAAATCATCAGTCTTTTAGAACAAGGCGTCGACATTAACGTCAGCAATGCTGTAAGTATTCAGGTTTTAAAGTGAAACTTTTATTACATCGTCTCAAATTTTTGGTCTGCGTGTCGCATGTCGCGTGACGGTGACGTCAGAGCAGTCGAGGCCAATATGGCGGCGTCTATTGTTTATTGTTATATATCAAGTTTCACTTTTACCGTGGTTTCATAAAACCACACAATCCTTTTTTTTTTAGATTATTACCAATTCTTTTGCGGTACTTCGTATGGCTACACGCCAGTGTTTTTTTTAACATCAGGGGAACTTTGTGCTTGCTAACTGACCTCTCACATAAAAAAAAAACTTGTCAACTCTGCTTATGTTACAAACAAACTTTTACTTTAAAAACCAAATTTGATCATTCTTGTTCATTCGAAACTAGCTGTTCCGGCGAACTTTTTTGAACCTGTTCAGTTTGTATGGAAAAAAATAAAATGTTGGTTTTCCTAGTTTCCTTCCTTTCCCGAAAGCTACCCAACAACTTTATCTTATACTTATATTATAATACTATGGTCTTACCATACATGATTTAATTTGAAATGATTTTCAGGCTTTTATTTAATTTAAAAATAAACAGAGATTTTAAATCAGGTAATGCGAGACCCCTTTAGGTGAGAGACCGTGGGCGAAGTCCCACCTAAGCCTAACTACGCCACTGGTGACGGTTCGCGCGTTTGAACCTACTTTAAGGTCCTTTTATACAGCAACTACAAAGTACGCTTAACATTTTAATTTCAGGCATTACTTAGGCTTTACTATTAAATAAAATAGGTTTACTGCATTGTATAATTTAATTAGACCGATCTTAATAATACATTGTCACGTATTCTGAAATATGCGTTATATCAATCGTAAATAGAGCTATTTTCCTGTAAACCTATTAAATAGAATCGAGTCTAAACACGCGATTTCGTCACGAATGTGAGACGGCAATAATGCGGGGTGGTTGCAGTAAAATATCAGGACGACATCATGTAAAAAATATGCGACCTTGCGAAATGTAGTCTGGCTTTCAGACATGTCATAGCCAAAATTTTATTAAAGTACTACGCAAAAAAGCTATTGTTCTATAAATACCATCGGGTTTATAAGTAATGTAAGCTATCATTTTCTGGTTTTAAATAATGCCAAAATTAAAAATTTTCATTGAACCGCAGCTGAGGAAAAATTGGATATGAAAAAAAGAGGTTGGCGACATATCCAACACACATCCAATCCCGAGCAATTTTTTTAAATTAGAAAATGGGAAAAAACAAATTTTATTTTTATTGCCCGATTCGGAAGTCGAACCCAGGACTTTATGCAGTCAAGCTTAACCTGCACCACTAGACCACAAAAGCGATGAAAGAGGCTAAAAGTAGTAAAGCATGATAAGTCGGTACCAGTAGCAAGTTAACTTGTTTCTTAAGTCAGATAATTTTTTATGTCGTTTGAAGGTCACGAGTGAGTTAAGTAATTAATTACGCAAGTAACTAAATGAAGTTGTTAAATAAGTTTAGGAGATTTATCTTTCATCCCAGTTTTTGACTAATTAAATGCGAAGAAATCACGTTTGCACCCTGTTGCCCTTGATAAATGTGGTGATGCCTGATAGTAGAGTTTTTCTGGGACACGGGAGTGCCCCGCCAAGACGAACAAAGTAGATCGCCAGGAGACTACCACACTACCTTTTATTGAAGCATTTCTCTCCTATATTGAATCTTTATAGTTTTTCCTACCTTTTTTCGCCTTTTTCAGGGTAGAATAGCAACGATCTTTATACAAACTTTCATCACATACTACAATCCGTTGGGTATTAATTGTTGAAAAAAAGAAGCATACATTGTATTCGGCTCTTTTACTATAATATGCATATCAAATTTTATCAAATACGTAAAGTGGCTTAGATATTAAAGCGTAACTGACAGACTTTCGTATTTATGATATTAGGTACTAAATCCGTATCTTTTCTATTTATTTATAGAAATAGTTTTTATTCAATGTGTGAGTGCCTGGAAGATATCGCTGACTTGGCGGTAAGGCCGCCTATGTATATCTTGTTAGTTTAAGTTATATTGATGTATTTGTAATTTCTCTGTATTTGGTGCACAATAAAGAGTTATTGTATTCTATAATTATAGACACCATTTCATTTTTTAATTTCTGCGTGACTAAAAAACAATATTTTTTTTGGATTTGATGGAAACTTTGATGGAAGGAACAAGCTTTGCACGTCAAATCATAATATCATAAGGGCGTCCGGCAAACTATAATTAATACAATTGATCATTATTAGGAAAAATTACAAATATTTAAACGTCATGTCTGAGCTTTTAGTGTTTTTTTGGTAATGTTATTGTAATTTGGGAATGCACACGAGGGAACGTTTGTTTCTGCTTAAACAATAACTCAACTTTGTAAAAAATGACTGATTTCTTACCCTTAGGTGGTCTATCTTATCCATATATATATGCTGAGCACTCTGCTTGCCCATTGGCCAGTCAAAAAAAGATAGATCACTACGCGCATGTGCCTGCCATAAAAACTGATGGATGGCTTGCTAAGGGAATCGACTAATTTAAATGAAATGTAATTTCTAAGTTATCCATCTGTTACGTTTGGATGGCAGCCAACATGCAAAGAGAGGTGAACTTTGTCAAGCCTCGCTCTCATCTTACTTTCTTGCATATTTGGCACACTTTGTAGTAATGGATGCGGAGATGCCAAGTAGGTTATGGTAACAAATATTTGTTAAATATGCGATTTTCAAAAGGCTGCAACAAAAATAAAAAACACACTTTCCTCTAGTTCTCACCTAAAAATGAGCACACTGTGGTATTCTACTGAACACTATTATATATTTATTTAAACGAAACGAAGGCGGTCTTATTGCTGATGAATTATCTCTGGAAGGTGACAATACCTGTTAATACACCTAAGTATGTAAATTATGGGAAGATATGCGTACATAAAATATATGCTATATAAGAAAACCGCAAATACAATAAATAAATAGATATATAAAATCCAAAACGACGTTGATTAGAGCACGTTGATTTTGAGTTTTTTAAATAATATTGAAAAGAAAAGAATATGATATTTTCGTAGTGTATATTTTATTTACTTATTGTTTGTGTATAATTTGTACTGTAATGTGTACAGAAAAGAATATGATATTTTCGTAGTGTATATTTTATTTACTTATTGTTTGTGTATAATTTGTACTGTAATGTGTACAGAAAAGAATATGATATTTTCATAGTGTATATTTTATTTACTTATTGTTTGTGTATAATTTGTACTGAACACATTAGTAGGACTGATAGAATAAAAAACATATAAAATTAACATTTGTCCACAGAACGGCTTAAACGCAATACACTTGGCGTCGAAAGATGGCCATGTGGAGGTGGTACGAGAGCTTCTCCAGCGCGGAGCAGCAATCGATGCTGCTACCAAGAAAGGAAACACTGCTTTGCACATCGCTTCTCTAGCTGGTCAGGAGGCAGTTGTAAGATTGCTTGTACAAAATGGCGCGCAAGTAAGTATTTTTATGTAAGACAGAATATTTGACATAGTGTAGAAAAATAAACGTTTAAGTGCCATTAATACTTTGCCATCAGGACCTGTCGATTATATATTTCGTTAGCTTTCTTCTGTAGGTAGGTAACTGTTGCAGGAGCTTTATCAAAGTAAAAAAAACTCGAAAAGTTAGGCATGGTACTCCCAGGGCAAACTAATCTCACCAGGACGGCTTTGAAAAATGAATAAAATATATATTTTCTCTTTGTTGCCCGACCCAGAAATCTAACACGGGATTTCATGAACTCAAGTTCAATGCCGAATCACTACTTCTCATCAGTTGAACACAACTAGATACTAAGGCTTGCATTTAAGAAAAAAAGTATCTTCACTTCTATATCCCCGAAGAGCTAGGCAGAGGCACAAAAAGAGCACCCACAACTAGACGAAGTTACTAAATCCCACAATCTGATAGGTGGCAAGCCTATCGCCAACTGGTCACATGACCAATCCAAAATTTGAAAAAGCAAATTTTATTTTTGTTGTACGGGAATCGAACCTGGGACCTCATTAAGTCAAGTCCAATATCTAGAACGCTAGAGTACATAGGCGAAAATTTAAAAAAAAATTTTGAAATGCAAAAAAAACATTTTTTGTAATAATTTCTTTGTTCACAGGTGAATATCCAATCACAAAATGGTTTCACACCTTTGTATATGGCTGCTCAGGAAAATCACGATGGAGTTGTTAAGTTTCTCCTTTCTAATGGCGCCAACCAAAGCTTAGCCACAGAGGTACTTTCAAAGAAATTATATAAATTTTAAATTAAAACTTTCTTTATTATGGTTTCAAATTCATGTCTTTGAGACTTTCATTTAAGACTTTGAAGTTGGTGTCCCTCAAGGCGTCATTTTAAGTCCAAAAACTTTTCAAGATGTTATTAAGGGCTATTTAACTTTAAAAAAGGAGGAGGTTAGATATTCGACTCTTATCTTTTTATATACTGTATGTTGGAAAGTTCCATTGCCACCATGTCTAGATCTGATAATGGAATCCAAGAAGAATAGAGGAAAAAACCTTTTTTGTGTACATAGATAAATAATAATAATAAATAATAAATAAATATTCCTGGACAGTTGTCCACAAATTGAATCTAAACCCAAAGTAAGCAAATTATATGCTTGTGTTATGGATGTTATTCAACTATGCTAATAGTAATACATAAATATTTAAATAGATACCAGAATAAATTTAATAAACAATAATAAATTTAATGTATGCAGACATCTAAATGTTCATCACACAAATGTCTGCCCCCGTCGGGAATCGAACCCGAGCCTCGCGGTAAGTTGATGTAGTTAGGCGTG
>NJDD01000411.1:142453-164230 GCA_002245505.1 Calephelis nemesis
AATCCTTTGCGTAGTTTTAAAGATATAAGCATACATACATACAGACAGACGCGGAAAGCGACTTTGCTTTATACTATGTATAGATATCTATCAAGGCTACAGGCGTGTTCTAAAAAACCCCACGAAAAAAGTTCTGTTTCATAATTTTCTGTGTCCATCTATCTGTGACATCATAACTTTTGAGCGGATGAACCGATTTCGGTGCGGATTTTTTGTTTGAAAGTTGATGTGATTAAGATGGTTTTTAACCATATTTAGCATAGGATTTCTCAGGATTTAAAATTTATTTCATTTTACAACAATATTTTTTCCTTAAAATCCGTTGTAATATTTTCAGGCCAGTTATATTAGAAGTACCCCACTATGCCTCTTTACGTGGCAAAGAACGAGAGATAGTTATTCTACGTTCAGATAATGGTACCAGTTGGCGAGAACATAATGCAGATGCAACTGATGATGTAGTTCAAGATATTTTACATGAAACCTTGGAGATTGAAGGTAAGGGTTGTGATCTTTTTCGTCAGTATTTATATGAGTAGGTTAATATTTTTTGAAGTGAAAACTTCTTCTTCTTTATTATTTTTGTTTTCTGAAAAAAGGTTAAGACTTTAGATATGAATTTCCTAAATAATATTATTGAAGTGTCTATAGGTATTTTTTTATGTTTTTTTTGTGTAAGAGTTCATCGAACAAGCGCACGACTCTCCTGATGGTAAGAGATAACCGTGGCGTATAGACACCAAAGATGTTGTAGGTGTGTTGCTATCAAGTCTGGCGACTATCTCCGGACCGGAACATGACAGTCATTATGGCCTCATGAATCGGTAAGGCGGTGGATACCCACCCGAGCAAGATGCTACACTGCACTCTACCACCAGTGGTCTTGTAGATTATATCCTATTAAACATATGCTCGCCTCTAAGAGTAAGAAGCCGTAAGAGGCGAGCGAGGCACAAGTCATCGACGCACCTAAAACATTTATGGTATCCGTAACAGTAGGCCATGGCTTTCTCTTACTATAAAAAGTGTATGCATGTTTACTGTCTAATCTCATGAAAAAGAAAGAGAAAATTCCTATTAAAGATCAATAAAAAATGTTAGCAAATTCTAGATAAACGTGATGCTGGAAAACAATTAACTAATAAAATTATTTTGGATATTGATCACGTTTTATATCGATTCAAACGTTTCTATATTTTACTAACAGATACGAATGAAGAAGAAAAGGGTTGGGATGCACCTCGTGTGACTCGTATCCTGACCCATGACTTCCCTCAATACTTCGCAGTGATATCCCGCATCCGTCAAGAAGTTCATGCTATTGGGCCTGAAGGTAACTTCATATAAGCAAATATTAACACATGCATATTTTCACGCCACATTCCTCGTAGGCAGAAAACATCAAGTACAGATCTGAGATCTGCTTAGCTTGCCCTATACTAAATACTGACATAACATCATAAACTATCTAAAAGTAGCATATTCACGCCCATATCCTCATAGAGGTAGCCAAAGGCACAACCAAGGCACCCACGAATAGCCAAAGAAACGCAGTCCCACAATGTAATAGGTGGCAAGTTGTACCCGAATCTAGCTTTTTATATACAACACTTATCACATAAACACACCGGTTTCGGACAAACATTCTTACAAATACGAGAGCCTAGCTTGCGCTGTATTGTATAAACTTACCACACAAACACACCGGTTTCGGACAAACATTCTTAAAAAATACTAGAGCCTAGCTCTAGGGATTAATTAATTTATTATACTACCGGTTAGTTCAATGTTTCTATTGGTAGATAAAAAATAACGGATCTGACTGTGACTATTGACTAGCGAACGGTAAAAGAAATGTCAATCTGCTCTATGTGCGTAATAATGGAGATTCCATTCCCCTTGATCATCGAGTTACGCCTAAAAGGATGGGTGAATTATACTAATACTTATTTTGTTGTGTTAGTTATTTTCAAGATGAACCTTTCATATGAAAAAAGTCAAAGACTATAGTTAGGGCAGTATAAGTTTGTCAGCTCAGCTAGTATCTTATTAATAGTAATATAAATCAAATCTCGGCCCACAAAGTCCGGTAAAGTTGTGAAAACCGCAAGGAAACACATTAGTCAATACCAAAAAAAAATGTGACCTGGAATAACATATAGGCTACTTTTAATTTCGATTGCACAACGGGTTCCTGTGTAAACGCGGGGGAAGCCGTAGGCAACAGCTTGTTAATCGTAAAATGGCTATACGAATAAATTGTGGATTGAACAATTATCATCACAATACATTTTTTATGAAAATTTTCATTTCCCAGGCGGCATGGTATCCAGCTCTGTCGTGCCACAAGTTCAAGCCGTTTTCCCTCAAGGAGCATTGACAAAGAAAATCAAAGTTGGCCTACAGGTAAACCTATTCAAACCCCGTAAAGGTGTTAAAGATATGAATCTGAAAAAGATTACTGTCAATAATGTGTCTAAGAAAAAGCGGTTCTCTTTAATTTGGTAGTATTACCTTTTTCTACAGTATACGTAAAATTTTAAGATATTTTTGATGTGTGATAAAAGTAACAGTATTATAGTATAATGGAATCAAAGTAAATATTATAGTTTTGTACGACAAAGTCGGTAATAATGAAGCTTATGATTTGTATCGAAATATTTAAGTAAAAGAATAATTCAGAACGAATTAAAGGATTGCTTTACAGTTATAGTTACCATACTTAGTATTAATTAAATTAAATAATTATTTTATGAAAACATTTTATTTTATTATTCAAATATTTAAATTTAAACCAAAATATGTTATTAATCCCATAAATTTAATAAATAAAATTGTAGAACATTTGTGTTTTCTTAGATTCTTTAATGTAGCTTTAGCTTTAAATAACACTAAAGTTTTGACGCAATTATATTGACTTTGATAAATGTTTTAAACTCACGCGGGTAACATTTATTTATTGTAACTTAACGAAACTTACCTCTTTTTTGGGATATAATATTAAGGAGCGAAAAATTGCTAGTCTACTTACATCGAAGACTAGTAATTCATGAAAACAAAGTTAGCTGTAACGGTTACCAAAAATTTAAGGAAGTTTTAATGCCAAAGTTTTGTGTTCTTAAAATAGGGGACTGGCGATATCATTTTTATCAAAAGTACAAATTGGATGCCAAATATTTTAAATAATTTGACATTTTTTTGTAAATTGAAATAAGAACTCGTATTTTGCATATAACATTTCGTACAATTGTATTTCAAAATAGAAGTGGCAATCTAACAAGGTATTGATCATATAATCATATATCTTTCTCTATTACGTATTAAGCTTAAAATAGAATTTTTAAATTTATTAAACCCGATGGAAATATTTTTCTTTATTAATACACTCTGAAAATGTAAAACGATAGTTTTAATATATCATTATGAAATATACTTACTGGTAAATTATACAATGTAGACTATATTTATTGAAGATTTTTTTGTAAAAACCAGATCAACATTACGTTCGTCTTAATCAGCTTGTGGTTGTGATGTTAATACTATCAAATAGGTTTTCACTCAGTAAATAGCAAAATATATCAGAACTTACTAAAACTTGAATAATTTAATTAACATCTACTACTATTAAATACGAAAGTATAAACTAAAAATAATATTTGATGTGACAATGTTACCAATGTAATTTACATATAAATAGGTATCAGCAATAATCATTCATACGTATACAGAGATTTAAAATACAATACATTTTAAATAATGTATCCATTTTATAAATAATCTATTTTTTTTTGCAATTTGTAATCACTTACAGCTATGCATTACTTCTTAATTGATCTCAAATCATGACTTGAGACTCATGTATATGTAACATTCTCTTTTCATTTCTCATAATCTTAAATCATGAATATCAATATGTAATACAATTACAAATATGAACTAATGTATTTTGAGAGAAAACAATGTTTCAATTATTAATAGGTGATAGAAATAAACTATCAATAATTAAATTAATTAAGTTTAGTTAACATATCGTTACCATAGTATACAGGATTATGTTAAATGTTTGCGTAAATGTTAATTACATACTAAAGTATATACGTTACTCCACTAGTAATATGTTATACCCAATAAATTTAGTACTCACTTAAAAATACTTCGATGTAGATGTGGAATGAATAAAATGATTTTCAATGTAATAGTTTTTGTTTTAAATATTTAAGTGAAGTGGAAATATGAAATCACCAGAAGGATCTTTCTCACACAGCGTTTGAGACAAAAACTACGTTTTGTGCTCTCTTGTTGGTCTTTAGGTGACTTTGGCATGCGGACAATTTGTTTTATTTAAGTAGAATGTTATTAAATAAAATTTGGTATTATTAGATATAATGTTTTTGGTGTGTGGAATACTTGGAGTGACTATTAAAATTATGATTAAGTGTATTTTTAAGGCATCTGCTAAATTTATTGGGTACTGAAAAAGCTTAAACTGTGTTTACTGATTGGTAAGATGTGGTACCTTATTTCCTAAAGACCAAACGTGAGAATTGCATGACTTTTTTGTTGCAGCTGTTTGTCCCTAAGCTTTTTATATTCGTGTGTGTATAATTTAGCGCATGTGTGAGAAATTTTGAGAGTTTTGTAAGATCGTGACAATCAACTATAATGCCTATCTTGTGATTTCAATTTTTCCTATTTGCTTTTTTATGCACCTCTTTAGCCTGATATATTTTTTTAATTATTTTTAAATGCACACACTTCATTAAACGTGTTAATTTCATCATCAACATTAATTCACGCGCAATGTTAAAGTTTCATGCTATGTGGGTAAGTGATGTTTATTTTTACTATGTTTATTTCCTTATTTATTACTTAACTGTTAAATGGTAAATGAGAGCATGGTGGTACAAATAATTACGTTTGGTCTTTAGAGTTAAATTGAAATTTTAACAAAACCTCAGTTGGATAAGCAAAATGACAAAGGGAAATTGTTTTTCAGGCTCAAATTATTGATTCGGAGCTAACAGCTAAGTTGTTAGGTCGAGGAGTAGCAGTTTCACCTGTAGTGACTGTTGAACCTAGAAGAAGAAAATTCCATAAAGCCATCACGTTAAGTATGCCTGCTCCAAGACCTCACACACAAGGAATGACCAATCAGTATAGCACATCGTCAGCGCCAACATTAAGACTCCTTTGCTCTATATCAGGTACACTTTTGTTATATAAGCTTACGAAATTGAAAAAAAAATTAGCTACTGAAAACACGATCAAGCATATTGATCCTACAAAAGAACATTGACAAATATTATATAATAGAAATAAACTTTTTAATTTAAAAAGAGTTGAGCTATGTTTAGTACCGGCTAGTAAAAATATTTCATCACATATAAATGCTGTTTCTGGTAGCTAATATTTCTTTATAAAGTGTTGCAATGGGGTATGGCTTAATTTTTGCTACATCGATAACTCAAAAATGCTTTGCGTAAATACGGCAAGTACGTATTACCTAACTACAACTTAAGCTTATTCAAGTATTTGGCTGTTGTTCTAGATTTGATGAGTAAACCAAATACTCTTACCAATATTCCATTACAACACTACCTGCGCTGTGTAGTTTTTAAAGATAAAACTATCATTGTATTATTATCTCATTCGATAATGATAATATTTGGGATCGGTAGATTATATAGTATTAAAACTGTTGCATAGCGTAAATATAGGTAATTACCATAGAACATTCTATAAATATTATTGTCTCTAGATTTTTCTCTCTAATTCATTAATTAGAGTAGCTAATGAGAATTTATGATACTCTTAGTATTAAAGGTACTTAGAATATGATATGAGCACGAAAATTCTAGTGTAGTTATCATTTTATCCTTCTTGGCCTCAAACACAACAAACAAAACACCATCTCGTCAGAATCAGTCAATACTTTTCCCAAATGGTATATATTAATAACGGCGCTTATAGCAAATACACAGAGCAGCTACAGGGCGGTGTCCCTATTTGTGCGTTTGTGCGTGTCTACATTGTCTTTGTTCTCGTGTGTTTGTGTGTGTTGCACGCTCACCGTGTGTGGCGTCAAATATTACGCTGCCAACTAATCGACGCTCACCAACAGGGGTATTTCGCAAAAGATCTCTCGAAGGTAAAAAAACTAGAGATACTATACGAATCTATATGACAAATTCAATATTGGTTTAAGTTTCACGTCTACTTTCATTTTTTAGTTTATCCTTTTCAATATTGATAGATTTGATTTCATCATTCGTTACATTGTTGATATCTATACTTTATAAGAGATCACTCGTAGTATAGATATCAACTTCATTATTAACCATTCCTTTGAATGCTTATTCCATATCTTGCTTTTCATACTATTCTGTCTCTTTGCACGGGCTGAAAGTCTTGCTTTGTTAATTCACAAACACTGTATCATATATTAAACAATTTCAAGCAAAATGTGCACAGTATTATCACCAAAGTGGTTCGATATGTTTAAACTATATAAAATAGATAATTTTTGAATTCATAATGGCACATTGTATTGTATTGAATATAAGCACGAAAGAATTAACTATAACGATGTTAAACACAGCGAATCTCAGTGCAACACTAATCATTATCATTCCATATCAATGTATCAAAATTTTATTATTTTGCTTATATTAGCCAATTTCTTCTCCAAAACGGCCTATCAATTTCATTTTCCTTTTTCATATTTTATATATTATATTTATATTTGTCATTTGGTCACTTTGTTGTATTTTTTTATTAAAACTCATATTCTGATTTTATTTATCACCCTTCGAGAGATCTATTTTTCAAAATCAAGATCAGAATTCACTATTCGGTTTGAAAGCGTAGTAAAATTATAATTTTGTTTTTTTTATAAATAAAGCACAGAGCTTTAACTAGAAGGATTTCACAAAGTTTGTCGCCACTTTTCCATTAAAATGAAAACACACGGTACGGTAATATATCTTTATGGTGTGTCGTTTTTTGCTTGTTGTGTGTCTGCTATAGGCCGTTTTGGAACATCTTAATTTCATTTTCTTGGTTAACCTATCTATCCAATTTCTTACTTTTTGTATGATTTAACACTGTGTCTTTATATTGACAGTTTTTAAAAATGTTTTTACTTATAGATTTACATAATATTGTCTGTACTAACAAAACATCTAAAATTTGTAGAATTAGTTATATTGGTTTGATCGGACACTTAATGAAATGGCTGGTTAAGCTTTACTGCATGAATTACTTCAATCAGGCAATATTTCCAGGCAAAAATTGCGAAGTAGACTCCAATGCCTGTTGAGCTTAAATTATTGAAAAAGTATTTTTTATATGAAAAGTAGAATCGCCAAAGGGCATGTTTTTCTAATTTCAGTAGTTGCTGTCATTTGATTTGCAGAAATAATATTAAAATATACATTTTAGGAGGAACAAATCGAGCACATTGGGAAGATGTTACTGAGAATACACCTTTGACGTTTGTTAATGACTGTGTTTCGTTTACCACAACCGTATCTGCTCGATATTGGCTTATTGATTGTCGACATATTGAAGATGCAACAAAAATGGCAACAGAACTTTACAGGTAAGCATATTTTAAAACAAACCTTCTGTATCAAATTTATTTATTTTAATAATTAAAGTTCTTAGAAATCAAATTATTATATAAGTTATTTAAAATTGCTGTGCTATATGGTACGAAATCATTTCAGTACATTTAGCCTGATTGAAAAGCAAACCAAATTCTGACAAACCTTTGACACATTAACTAGTCTATACTTTTTATTATACTTGCTTATAAAGAGACTGAGCTATTATGATTGTATAAGTATTTCATGTATTTTATGTACCAGTTCTTTTTTGGTCTTGCTACATATTTACAATAAATCAAGGTGTATATCTCTTATGACGTTTTTCCTACATCTGAACAATTCACTTTTTGTAGGGAAGCAATCCATGTACCTTTCATGTCAAGATTTGTAGTATATGCAAAACGAACAGATGAATGTCAGGCTCAATTGCGAATGTTCTGTGTAACTGACGATAAAGAAGACAAAGCCTTGGAACGTATTGAACGATTCATACAAGTTGCTAAAAGTCGGGATGTCGAGGTGAGTGTTATTTATATTCATTGCTAACCATAGCCTGAGGTTTCAACTACCATTCAAATAAAGATACAGTTATAGAACATGCGCTCAAGTATTTCGGACTTGTTCGTTAAAGATATGTGCTATCCTGTACATACAAGTGAGCATCTCACTCTAGCATCCTCGAAGTACTCTAGTACTTCACTTTACTTTTTAAGGTTTAATTATTTTAATTAATACTTTATTTTAACTGGTTAACGTGCAGACATTTCTTTCAATAAAGATAATCCCACCATTTCTTTTTGTTTTATTTAATTTCAAGTTTTTTTGTAATATCTATTGTTTATAATAAATAGTTAAAAATAATAAAGTATTGATTAATACGCTATGCTAACTTACCTTTACCGCCTATTTCGTAAAAAACTTCATTTACCTATTAGTGATTGTACCTGGTTGCTTGGACAGTTTAATTCTAATTTAAAATAACCTTGTCCTTTCAAATATGTCTAAACCTTAAAATTCAAATATTTGTCATTAATTCAGTCATTATTTCCTTTTTTAGGTGCACGAAGGTAAACCAGTTTACCTAGAATTTGGTGGCAATTTGGTACCGGTGGCAAAATCAGGAGAGCAGCTTTCTATACCTTTTAGAGCCTTCCGCGAAAACCGAGTCGCTTTCCCCGTCATGATCAAGACTCAGGACCTAGAGCCGATCTGCAGATGTCAGTTTATGAGGGATCCAAAGGTTCCTAAAGGAGAGCCTTCACCAACACCGGTAAATTGACTTTTTAACTTGCTGTTATACATTTGCTAGCGGCAGCTAGCAGTTAAAATCTGACCATAAAAATTTACAATTTGGGTATTATTTTTTAGTATTTATTAGGGTATAACAGAACCCGCATGTATACGTATTTGTGTGTATGTTTGTGCAAAAGCATATCAGACAAGGTAATAGAATCCTGCAGAGATATCCTATTCTGTCTTTTATTCTGACACCCCTCTTTTAGCACCACAACAGCGGTGCTTACTACTTCTGAGTTCGGGTTTGTCTGTAGATGACGTCTATTTCTTATGTTGAGAAAATTGTCCAATCGTTTGTTTCCTAATTCAATCTAATATTTGACAAAATTTGTAACGTATGTATTTAATTCCAGATCGCTGTCCTTAATATAATGGTGCCAGACGATATTCCGGCAGATAAAACCTCGCCACTGCCAGTAGACTCCTTGCCTAGACGAACCGCAGAGCAAGAGTTTATCTGGAGACAGCGATTGAGTGATCCTAGGTAACTTCATAGTTTTTTGTCATCTCACATTTTTGCTTAACGTCATATTTTCTGTGAAAAGGATGTTTAAAATATAGCAAAAAAATATGATAACGGACTTATTTAAGTGCCAATTTGTAAGTTTTCCAATGTTACAATATCATCAAACAAATCCGAATAATACTTTGCTGTTACTAAAGATAAGTTACGAGTACAAAATGTTTAATTTTGCTAAAAGCTCTAACTTATCTACTTATATTATCATAGTTTTGAATTTGTCTCTGTTATAATTACAGATTAGAAGACATTTGCAATTTACTGGGCAAAGACTGGGTAGCTCTCGCATATGAACTAGGAGTGAGTGTGGCCACCGTCAACCAGATACAGGCGAAGCGCATCACAGCTGCTGAACAAGCGGAGCTCATGCTGAAACTATGGAGAACACAATCTGGGACTAAAGCTCAAGGTATACCATTTCTTAGCATACTGAGGTCTTTGGTAATTATTTTAATTGATCTTTCTTGCTTACTTACACACATAGGAAGCACCGAAGTGATTTGCGTAAGATTAAGGGCTGATTTCAAAGATATTGTTGAAAACCGAGTTTAGTAAAACTACGAGTAAGTTCAGTGTAAACGAGTCCATAATCGATTGTGATTCCGTTCATAAGCTACTGCAATTGAAATTAAAATTAACAAAATTATTATATCCTGAGTATCTACTTACCACTTATAACAGTTTAATAATAAAATATGTACAAGTATTTACATTAATCATAATTTCTTTAACACTAAAATTGACATGATTGACACTCTTGATGGATTTATTTCGATGTTTTAACCATACGCTAGATAATAACTTCATGCGTTTGGTTAATTTGATTACTTGCTTAGAAAATTTCTTTGAAAAACCAACCCTCCTATAGTTCTCAAAATATAGTAACGATAAAAATATATCGATAAGATAAGACATTGCATATTTATTGGTTACTTACAACGACTCAGTTCATAACGGTCACATTGAGCGGCGAGCTACAACCCTTCTCAATATTTCATCCAGTAACCAGAAAGCAACACCATGTGGAGATTCAGTCTCTCAAGAGACAATCTTTGGTATTGGCGTTGTATATATTCCAATATCGCATAAATAATTTATCTCGGGCTGAGTATTCTAGGCCAGCAAATTTCGGGGATATAAAAACTGCTACGTTGGCAACACGTAAGCCATTAAAAAAACTTGTAATGGCCTTAGTAAAATTAATTCTCAACTCTCAACTGATTCAGTGACCCACGAGATGTCTTAGTTCAATAAAAATTAGGACTTTTTATTCGGCCCTATGCAAATTTGTGTCAGACATAGAGTTTAAAAAGATCATTTTCATTATTATAAACTTGTACTTTTCCATCAAAGAATTCTACAACTTTGCGGCAACAGAAAGCATATAAATGTACATCTAATAAAAAAAAGAGATTGCTAAACTTTTCTTGAGTCCCAAACATGAGAAATATACCTTACTTAGAACGTTTGTTTAGTGTTCAATAGAAGATGAAGTATACGATCATATCACCAAAAATATGTAAATGATCACTCACTGTTGAATTTAAATTTATGTATAACAAACAGTAAAATCTTATATTCCTCAAGCAACATAGTTACTAACACATTTCGGTGCTTAATTTTATGTGATTTTGTATTGACAGATAATTCATTAGAACTAGCATTATGTCGCATTGGCAGAGATGACATAATAGCCCCACAATCCGACATCACAAATGAACGACGGATACAACGAAATATCTACCAAGAAAGACAAGCATCCGAAGAGATTGAAGCTTATAAAGGTATTTAAGTATAAATATTATTTAGTTTAGTTAGATAATATTTTCAATTAGTTAATTGTTTGGTACTAGCTAGTTTTTGATTGTCGCCCAATATATAATCACTCAATGTAACAAATGAATACTCATAAACTCAATATCATTTTATCTATCCTCTTTCTTATGGTAAATCATCCTTCATTTATACCAATAACATTTATAAAGGATGTTGGATTATTTGTAAAAGATTAATTAAAGAATTTGAATGCTACTAATTATTTGATAGAAAATTAAAAATTATTAGTTACTTTTTCAATATATAAAAAATATATATATTTTACCACCCAAACTTAAACTAAATTAAAGTTTTCATGCCAGTTCCCAACTTTATTAACTTATTTAATTTAATAATCAAACATCCTTCCCTTATCATCATGTATACATTAGAATGTTTTGTTTCTTAGAAACTATTTCTCATCTCAAATATATTTTTTACCTTTCCTTGCTCATTTTTCATATCTAATTTGTTTGTTAAAAAATAATACTCATAGTTGATGAAGATAACAAGCTTAAAGAGAGCATTTACGATGATAACCAAATCGTGGATGGTATAAGACATGAAGATTTAGATCAAGATGAAGCTAAGTACTCACCGGAAGAGAAATCTGTAGTTGATAAGAGTGAAATAGAAAGAACTCCTACTCCTAGTGAAGAAAGTGAAGAAGATGAAGGTTCGGTCTTTCTTTATATATTTGAAAAGTATTTTTATTTAACAATAACCTTTTTTTTACAACGCTTAAGATTTTACATTAAATACTATTTTTAGACGTCAAACGAAGTGTGGCTGAAAGGAAAGAGCAAATAACAAAAAAATTGAGCTCTAATAAAATTCCCGCCTCAAAACAAAAGAAAGAAATACGTGAGGAAATTATCGAAATAAAAACTCAAATCAAGCCTGATATTAAGAAATTTCAAGACATTGAACAGCAGGTAAATGTTTAATTTTACCTATCGAATGAAATTACAATACCTTATTTTGTAACATAGTGCATAATACCGTTATGTATTTAGTGCAAAAAAGTTCCTCGAGGTGTTAGAGTACAAGCATATGCTTGTATAATTTTGTCACTTTTAGATTATTTCTTTTTCCGTATTTTATCCAGGAAAATTAATTTATTTTATTTATTGCCTCTAATCAGTTCTTTACTTCAGGTTAAGGAAAAGGAACCAAAATTAGAAAGAACACGTTCTAAAACATCCCCTGACAGTGTTGACAACGAAGAAATTAAAGAAACTGCAATAAAAGCTGAAGAAATTATAGAAGAAAAAAGTAAAGAAATTAAACCGGAGAGAACAGTTGAACCTTTTAGGAAATTCGATCCTTCTTCTCCTGCTAAACCAACGCCAAAACACTTGCAAAGGCATATGAGAAATGAATCAATGAGATTTCCGTCGGGTGATTTTTCAAATGTTACAATCACGCCAAGGAAATCTGTCACCGTCGAGTCTTCAGAGTCAACTGTTCTTACAGAAAAAAATGTTCATACTAAAGAAACCATATCTCAAAAAGAAATAGATAGTGCAAAGATAAAAGAAAAAATGGACGATGGTGACAAATCGCCTGAGTTAGTAAGTGAAGAGAAAGATATAGCTGAAGCAACTTTAAAGGATAAAATCAATGTATTTGAAGTAAAAGTATCCAAGGATGTACCAATTGCGACTTCAAAAATACCACTACCGGTAAAACTGACGAAAGAAGCCTTAAAAAAGCATACGTTAGAACAAGATCAAGGGCTTGAATATACTCAAGCGTTTATAAGAGATCAGTCGAAACAGTTATCTAACATGGAAACCAAAGATCATATAAGTCAAAAAATATCAGTAAGTATGGAAAAGTCACAGGAGACCGTAAAATCAGTTAAAGAAACGATACAACACTTTGATTCTAGAGTTAAGCAAGACGATAAATCTAAAGCATTTTCTAAAACCATTAGAACTGATTCGACTCTAGTTCAAGTTTCATCTGAAGAGGATAGTGAATTTTTAAAGAAGTCTACCGACTCAGAAACAGAAACAGAATCCCAAACCACTATTAAAGCAGAAAAAGAAAAGAAATTTAAGTTAGACCTCGACAAATTTGAAAGCAAAATTCCTATAAAAAAAGACCTAGATTTCAGAGATAGAAAATCTAAAGATGACGGAGTACAAGAAGATAGAACAATTTCAGCTAGAAGAGGAATTGAAAAACAATTGACCGATGAATTAAGATCTAAAGTTAGTGAAGAAGAGTTGACTGAAACTTTTGAAGAGAAAGTTGTAACGGCTGAAGATACGACACTAAAAGACAAAGTAAGTTCCGCTTTGTCAAGTTCTTATATATTTTAATTATTATAATTTTAATTTTACTTTATCGTATATCCGTCTTAAAATAGAAAAAAGCCAAAGAAGTTAAAATTTGGGACATTATAAAATAATTTTCTACCGACATGAAAACGGAAGAGGTTCTCAGTTTAACGGAATTTATATTTTTTCCTTTAGTAAGACCACGCGCAGCTTTCTTTAAAGCAACATAATTTAATCATTATATTACCTAAAAATCAAATACCTAAATCAAATTAAAAAAAGCAGAAGTAAATCACCAAAAATATATTCGCATATCAAAAAATGCCTAACCCTATGGTTTAACCACTCGAAAGACTTCAAGCACAAAAAGTCTAAGCCAGTTTAGGCATCTGCCTCGTTGATACGAGTATGAATTTTGAAAACACTCGGCAAAGGCACGCCACTCACACGCTACTCGACACTTTTTACGTTAGTACGTTTGTAGTATGACGTACGTTATAATTTGCGTAATTCGCTAACTGGAAATACAGTTTAATAACTTTGTTTTTATGGTTAGTAAAATTGATTTATCATGAGTTTGCTTTTCAGTTTTTTCGACGGCTTATTTTTTTATGAAAAAGTTTTTTTGTGGTTGATCTTTAAAAGCCCCAAAAATCGATAGTTCAATATAATAAAATTACAAAGGAGTTTAAAATGCAAGATACTTTAATTGTATATATATATTGTATGTACCATCTTAATTTTGCAGATATTTGTTTTTTTTATCTTAAAGGATTTTTGTTTAAGGTTGATACCCAAAGACCTATATCGAGTGCCAAGTCTGACACCTGTAAACAAACATATGCAGAATCTGTAGAATCTGATCTTGCGGCACGTAAGATTTCACAAGAGTCACCCTTACTCTCAGGCACAGAAAAAGATGATTCTTTAGTTGACTTACAACCAAGTACGGAGAGGGATATTAGTTACGTTTCTCAAACAGAATCTAAAGTAAGTTAAAATTCTACACATTTTTCATATAAATTTTAGTTCAAAAATCTTCGATCCCTTAAATATAATATCCTGCATATTTTTAACATTGATATTTAATGTCGTCATCTTTCAATCTTCTTGTTGCTTAACTCAAAATAATAGAAAGCTTTTCAATAATTATAGAACTCTCTTATTAAAATGTCAAAAATACTATCTATTGATTACTGAACTAATTGATTGAAATTCTCACTTGCACTATTTATATCAAGTTTAGATTTACAGGGCGAAAGTATTTTAATATTATTGAAACATTTGATGTTAATTATTTTGAATATTTGTAGATTTATTCTAAAGAATCTAAACACAGAAGTGACTCGTTAGATGAAACATCACAGTTTTCTGATCTTGATGATCAAATAGGATTAAGCCCCGCTCATAAACGAGCATCAGAAAGTTTAATCGATAAAGAAGGAAAGCGAACTGAGGTCAGTATAGCTTCTGTCTCATCAGCAGACAAGATCAGTGAGTCAAAGTACCAAACTCAAGAATTTATACGATACGAAACTGAACACAGCACAGTATTACAAACTTCAGTCAAGGACTCGGAACAGGTATTGTTTTGATTTATATAGTTGAATATAAAAAATACACAATCATTTTACATAAATATAAAAAATCATTTGTTTTACATTGATAATAATTCTAATTTTAGGTTATACCAAAAGAAACTCCAGTCATTAGCGCAAAAGCACGTCAATTCATAGAAACTGTCCCAGAAGATGATTCTGTCCAAGAATGTTTCTTCTCCAAAAGAATATATTCTGATTCGTTAGAAGATTCCGAACACACCGATTCTAGACGTCATTCAGAAGCTGATTCCTCTAAGTCAGATCAGTCGGATGTGAAAGCCAAAATTTCTTCTTCTGATTTCGACGAACGTGCTGAATATGAAGGAACAGCTGATTCCGGTAGTGCGTTTGGAGATGAAAAATTCGAAGAAAGTGTAGCAGTTACTACATCTAAATTAGATTCTGAAAAACAAGACATTGACTTAAGCACTTCGCAAGTCGATGAACCTGAAGTAATATTTAAAAAAATGACTCCTAAACGACATTCGAGGACAGAATCAATATCGATTAGCAAATTAAGTGATTTAGCGGATATAGAAACTGCCAAAACTAAACAAGAATTCCATATGTTTGTAACAGAGGCTGAAGAAATAGATCGATCATTTGACAAAGATGAAGCTTCTGATAAAATTTCCTCTGAAAGTAGTAGAGAAGTGGAAATTTCAGACCGTAAATCTTCAGAAGGAATATCCGATAAAATTAGCTCCGAAGATGCTGTAACTGACAAAAAATCATCGTCTGAAGAAATAGTCATAAAAAGTGATCTTACATCTGAACAGAAGCAAAAAGAACTCATAAAAACTGAGACACAAATGGACAAAGGAATTCAAAAAATTGAATCCAAGTCACAGATAGGACATATAACAGGTAACTGTAGTCGACATTATTCCTAAAAATAATGAAATATAGTAAATAAGCGAGTGAGAAAGATTTATCATGTTTGATTATAACTTAAAACTGAAAGTTACCCGGTAGGAATCCACTACTTTACTGCCACCATAATGATACCGTCATATTCCGGTTTGTAAGGCAACTTAGGCCTAGCACTCAGGCTACTGTAACGTCTACGACAGTGGTGCCTAAACAGTCGATCGTGACCGACCGGTCGATCACGAGGGGTTCCACGGTCGCTCTTAGAGGTTAAGCTAGTAGTACCTACAAGATAATATTTTCGAATTTCGAATATTTTTTATCTACAAATGTGTGTACATAGTAAGAAACTATGTAAAACCGCTAATAATTACTTATGATTACAATATAAAAATAAATGATAATATAAATACGTATTATAATAACTAATATATAATTTAAAAAAATACACAAAAATAAAGCCTAAACTTTTTCACAAGTCGATCTTAACAGCAAAAGGTATAGGCACCACCAGAGTCTATGATGTATATAAACGGTGCTCTTTTGCCATCAGGAAAGGCGTGTGTATGTTCCTTGTCTCGTCACATAAAAAATATAAATGTGAATTTATACGAATAGTAATAGTAATAAGGCATTAAAGTGTAATATGTGTAATTTCCGGGCACATTTATGTACCGAAATTAAATTTCTTTTGTGTAGAGTTGTATTTATCAGTCCAGGTGTCCATGAAACCCACAAGCTTACTATAGTTTTAATGCTCAAAATGTAAACAAAAAAATCTTCTTGTTTTTATGTCATTGGGCACAGTGAAAGACAGTGAAACTAAAACAGTATTGACTATAAAACTAAAATTGCAAAATATTTTATCTTAAAATATTTTCAGAGGACTTAACAAAACGCCAGTCAGTAACATCTGTCGAATCAGGCTCATTGGGTGAGTTACACCTTAATGAAAAAAGACCTTCCGACGCACACAGTCTTACAGAATCTAGAGATTACACATTTGAAGAATCTGAAGATGATATTGGAACTCAGGGTACACATATAGATATAGGTTCAAGAGAAAAACTTGACTCTAAGAAAGAGACAGATGCTAAAACTTTGTCTCCAGGTATGAAATTAGAAGCTCCTTATTATTAAATAAAAAAAATATAGAGTATGTATGAACACACACATAATGTTTTCATGCTTTTAGATAAAAAAGATAACATAACGAAAATACCTAAATTGACACATGGTGATTCTTTGGATGATGTTGAAGGATTTCCAGAAGATCATGTCTCTGATTATGTACATAAATTACCCCATATATCAGAAGTAAGGTACGAATAAAATAAATAAACAAAATTTATATAAACATTCACAATAATAACTTGGATTAATTTTCTGTTCGTTTCAGCTTAACAGATAGAGACCTAACTGGTCAATTTTTATTAAAAGAACGCGAAGAACAATTGAAAAGAGAAACAACGCTACTAACTGAAGAAAAGAAACCAACCGAAACAATTTTTGAGAAACCTGATCCTACAATTACAGTAAACACTAATCTTAAGACCAGCGAGGACTCAGCAAAAAGGTTTATAGACACTTCATCCCCTGCTATTAAACAATCTTATGTTGAACATGAAGAAGAAGATCGAAAATCATTAAATTTGAAAAGTGTAGAATCTGTTCAAAACAAATCAGAGAATTTTACAGAAACAGATCAAAAAGATTTAGAAAAGAAAATAGTATTTAGAGACGATAATGTGGTGACAGAAAGAGATGTTGACATTAGGAAAAATGTTGTTGAAGAGAAAACAATTGGTTCATTTGGAGAAGAAATACTAACAACAACGTTAACAGAGACTTCAAGAGATCCTTCTGGTGGTGAAGTGGTAAGAACTACCATTACAAAAACTACAACCCACCCTTCCGGAGAAAAATCGGTATCCACTAGTGTATCAGAAACCATTTCATCTTTAAGTAAGTCAGAAATAATTTCAGAAGTTGATGTTTCTAAACAAAATCAATCTAGAATAAAGACAGAAATAGTAGATGATAGCTCAGAAATAATTTCATCAACTGATACACAAACTAAAACAGGTACATCTGGTGAAATAATATCTATAGAAACTTTAAAAGAAATTATTAAATATCCATCAGGAAATGAACTAATAAGAACAACTGTAACTGAAACTACAACATATCCGTCAGGCGAAAAAACTGTCTCCACAAAAGTGTCCGAATCCATGTCATCGGTAAGACAGGAAGAATATATCGTGAGTTCTACAACCGAGTCAAAACAAAACATTATACACAAACAAACGACAGAACCTACCCAATCTGATGTATCTGATGATTTGTTTGAAGTAAAAATGAAGAAAATTATGTCTTTAGAACGAGATGACATACTGGACGATGATGTTCCATGTATGAAGATGAAACAAAGTAAATTTGATGTTAGTAAAATTAGAACTGATACTCTCGGCAAGTTTACTATCACAGACGATTCAGATAAGGATGTCAAAAAAATGGTCCCTCAAGACACCTTAAAGGAAGACCATGATGTAACAAAGGAGCAAGTAAAGCCGGTTATTGATGATATTTTACAAAAAGGAAGCGTAGCTGCTTCAGCTCGTAGTCCTTCAATAGAAAAAACTATAGTTAAAGATTCTGTTGAATTAGAAAAAAGGTCGTATGATGCTAAAGTTCCCCAAAAAGATGAAAGAAGACATTCTTGTATCAGCCCTGCAATATCGCTGGAGAGAATCGCAGAATCAGAGATAGAAACGGAAGAAGATCTAGTTATGAAGTCAAAGTCTGTGCACAGGTCTGATGTAGATATTGCCGAGCAAACGGATTTAAAAAAATCAGATTCAGCCATGAAGCAAATGGCAGATAATATTGAAATAATAATAAAACAAGCATCTGAAGATATTGATTTATCATCTGATGAACCAGAAATTGAGCAACCACAAACTCAAGAATTAGCAGGAGAAGTTTCAGTCGACTCAATTATTGAAGAAGCTGTAGTAACTGTTGAAGGATATTTAGACAAATCAAAGGAAGATTTGAAGAAATCTTCAAAAATGTCAGAGGAAAATATAAGAACAGAAAGACCAGGTCTAATCAAATCGCTATCTCGTGATAGTGGTGAAATAATGATTATGCCAAAGAAAAAACAGGCTAGGACTTTTTCGGTACAAAGCTCTCCAGAAGAAGTTGAAGAACAAATTTATACAGATTCCGAATCAGGTAATAATTTCAATAACCAATTTCGTTGTCATGAATCTATTGGACTTGTTATTAGGTCATATTTCATATTCTTTTTACCGTTAAACTGAATATTATTAAATCAAAAAAACACATTTTTATTTTAAATATCACTTTTTGAGCTCAAATATAACTTTAATTTTTAAAGTACTGGTACGCCATAAGTCATAAATTTGTTTAAATAAAAGAGTGCTATAATTTTTTTAGAAATGGACAAAGCCAAAGTATTAGAAATTATTGAACCAAGTTCAGATATGGATGGAAAACTACCTGCAACAAGTTTTGATGCAAAAAAACTCCGGACTGATTCACTTGATGATGCAGACGATTTCCCAGAGAAAGAGGTTAGTTAAATCATATTTCCCATTTATCTTGTAAAAATTCTAACTGTCGCGACTAATCTACATGTTTCTATGTTACAAAAGGGCGAATTTGAAGATGAAGGAAAATATGGTGATGAAGCGGTCTTAACAGATCAAGGTGTTTTAAAGAGTGTAGCTTCTGCACCCAGTACTAGTTTGCATTCTGAGTCAGATGATCAAAAATTTATCAGTAAATTTGGAAAGAAGACTACTTTTGTTGATAGCCTATTTAAAGGTGATATATTGTCTAAGTCTACAACAGAATCTTCAGTAACTACTGTAATATCAACTTTAACTAAATCTTCAGATGAAGAGCCTAAATCAATAATAGAAGATGCAACTTCAGCTGATTTATCAAAAATTAGTGGAGCTGATTTAGTCAAAGATGGTTCTAAGACATCAATTGACACGAAAGAAGATTTCAGAGCTGATGACCATATCGACGATCGCGCTACACCAGATGTTTCAAAAAAATCCATCGATTTGATAAAAGATTATTCAAAGTCTTCAATCGACAGTAAGGATACGTCCAGAGATTTTGCTACAAATGAATTATCAAAAGATTCCACAGCTGACCTAACGAAAGACTTTTCAAAGGTATCTATTGAAAGTGTGAAGGAATCTTCAAGATCTATAGATGAAAAAACCTTCTCTGAAGACCACTCATCTTTCGATGTATCTAAAACTTTAGCATCTGATGTTTCTGACGGTATAACAATTAGCAAAGAATTTATTGAAGGAGAAAGATCTCTTTCTAAAATAATTCAAGTTTCAACTAGTTCATCCCAAGAGACATCTATGATGGCTGAAAGTAAAGTGTTCAGTGAACAAGAAGAAAAATCCCACGAAAAAAGTTATTCTTTAGATAAAATCAAAACGGAATCAATAGAAGAAAATAATTTAGTCAAAGATGGAAGCAAACTAGAGAAGTCGGAAATTGACACTTCAAAGGATGGAGAGGATGCTGCTGACTCTAAAGGAGAGGAAGAATCAGATATACCAGATATGAAGGAGTTAAATCGAAGATGTTCTAATCTTCTAGAAGATATTTCATCCCAAGGTGCCCAAATAAGGATTGATTCCAGTCATGTTACACATGGTATGTTGTCTTTCAAAATTATGTTATAAAACTTTTAGCTACGCGCCAAAAAACAATTTCTTTTCTTCAGTAAAATACATATTATATTTTGGTATTTGCTATCTTTAAAAAACTATTATTGCATATGGCCTCAATTTTAACTACTACTAAATGAAATGCCAAGTCGAAATTTGTTAAGACACGAAGCTATGGCAAAAAATGAATTGGTTTCTGAAACGTCACAATAACCAGTAGACTTTTGAATAGATATAAACCTTTGTTATTTATAATATACTATCTTTTTACCCGTGACTTTGTCAGAGTAGTTTAGATTTTCAAACAAATTTTCACCAATATTATAGTCTTTTGAGAGTCGATTTCGATGAAAAAAGTATAGCCTATGTTTGAATTCGGGTCTTTAACCATATGCATGTCAAATTTCAACATCAGCGGTTATACCATAAAAGCCAAACATACAGAGAGACTTTCGCATTTATAAAATGGTATGTATTTGTATCGATTATTATAACTGATATGTAGTTGTTAACGAAGCAATTACGATGCAGATCTCGCTTCAAAATTTACAAAGACACCGCCATCATCGCCAGTAGATTTGACAATGAAAGAAAAATCGAGATCGGAAAATGGTGCTGGTGAAAAACCGACTGGTCTACAACTGAAAGGTATAATTTATTTGTGGTATATATTAATGCAAGATAAGTTTCTATTAATTACTCTACAGATCGTGACACTGAACACTCGACACTCTTTGCCTACCCCGCTTAGGGACTTGAAGATATGTATACGAGGGCCAAACTGAAAGTTTTTAGAACTGGCAACTTAAAAGCATTATATTAAAAAAATAAGTTTAGGTAAATTTTGAAAATAGAACTCTTTACCAATAATATTGAATATACATTTTATTCATTTGTCATTTGTTTTACGATTTGGCGGCAAATTGAAAATTGTCTGTGCATGTCAGAATGAATTTAAGCCGAGAAAATTTTCATGCAATGATTTTTTATGACTTTCGATGTCATATAAGTCAACAAGAAAGTTATGATAGACTTCGATTGGCTTTTCAC
>NJDD01000411.1:164418-196850 GCA_002245505.1 Calephelis nemesis
AATAACTTGCTAGAATGCTTAGTTTTTGATTTTCTAAGAACATTCAGTTTGACCCTCGTATTCTTGAGATAAACAATTATAGCAAATACCGTGAACTAGAAGAAAAATAGCTTTAAGTCAAAGGAAGTTACATGGTATAGCGTTATTCTTATAAGGCTTTACAAATAACCAAACTTACTGATCTTTCATAATACCTCGTTTATACTAGGAATATTATAGATTAAAAATCTAACAAATAAATTCTGCGTAACTTCGTTAGAACTATACCGTCTTTATGCGTAGCTGCACCGTACGGTTACGTCGCAAATCACATTTTTTGGAAAGAAAATTACTGTCGCCTTTGTGGTCTAGCGGTTCAGGTATTGAACTTGCCTGCATGAGATCCTGGGTTCGAATCCCGGGTCGGAAAAAAAAATAAAATTTGGGTTTTCCAATTTTCTAATAAAAATAAATGTTGCTCGGGATTGGATATGTGCCCAGTTGGCGATAGGCTTGCCACCTATTACATTGTGGGACTTAGCATCTTCGGCTAATCGTGGTTGCCCTGCTTGTGCCTCTGCCTACCGCTTTGAGTATATGGGCGTGAATATACTTTAAATTTGTTAAAGCCTGTCAAATTGTGTTAGTTTGACAATGCATTAACATTTTAAACGCCTCTTTAGTCTAGCGGTCCGATGTCAGACTTGACTTTTTGAGGTCCGGGTTCGATCGGGAAAACAGAAAAGGTTTTTTTCAAGTTTCTCATAAAAATAACGTTGTACGGGATTGGATATGTGCCCGGTTAGCTTGACACCTATCACATATTAGGACTTAGTGTATTTAGGTAGTCATGGGGCAAAGTGCCTCTGCCTACTTCTTTAAAAATATTGCCGTGAGTATTAACATTTCTAAAGAAATAACTTACCCTTTTAACTTACCCTATTATTGTTTACTATAAGTATTCGAAAAAAATGTCACGTTTAGTTAAGTTGAGCGTGAGTTTATCGTAAGTTAAATTTTATAAAATTGTAAACTAATTAATAAAAACATAAAATAAAATGGCTCCAGAAAAAACATTTCATTGCCCTGAAAATGAGAAAATAAATTGTTTTTTGTTTCCTTACATTACGTAATCGGGTTGATCACATTATTCATTTCTATCTTATGAAATATTAAATTTAGCTGGAGTAAAACGAAAACACGTAGCGACGTCAATGGTAGATTTTTTAAATTTATAATAGATAGTAGGAACTTAAACTAAGAACAATAAGATCCGAGAAAGAGTGTGAATGTGAAGGAAGCAAGACAGGTTTGTCAGGATCGTGAGGTCTGGCACTCGATACTCTCTGCCTACCCTGTAAGGGACTTGGCGTGAAGAAATTTATGTATGTTAAACTAAGCCTTGTATAGACAGTTATACTGAAGCTATTCAGTGTTTAAACTATTCTGAGTTTATTAGTCGAAATTTTGTTTGTTCTTAGTTTATTTTTAGTATCACATTTTATGGATGGATGTAGGTACCCGGGGAGATCAAGGTTGACATTCTACGATCAGATCACTCGGATGTTGTCCGAGGACGGTGTTCAGTCTCCGAAACCGGCATATTTGTCTGAAAAGAGTAATGAATGTAAAGGAAGCCAGACAGGTTTATCAGGATCAGGAAGTCTGACACTTGATACTCTCTGCCTTCCTGGTAAGGGACTTGATGTATGTATATGTATCACATTTTATAACGTATTTATTTGTACGGCCGTTAGTGTCTTCTTCACGCGCGTATCACCGTTTGTAGATGTACAATCACAAATCCCTGACATCCACCTTTTTAAATTAATTTTTTACTACAAAAATTTTTTCCCCCGTGTTGGTCCGGGCTCCTTTGTAGAATAGACCATCTGCCTTCCTGTGCCAGGCAGCTCGTAAAAGGCGAGCAAAGGCTCACCGTCACTTACACCGTGACATCTGACTAGGTGGTAGAGTTTAGCAGCGACTCGTCCAGATTGGTACCACCGCCTTACCTATTCCTGCCGCCATAACGTCATGACGTGTTCCGGTTCGGAGGGTAAGGTAGCCGGTAAACTTAGTTTGCTAGAGGCCTAACATCCTGGCCCCAGGTTGGCAACGCACCATTACCACCTTTGGTGTCTCTAGGTGGCGTGAATTTCTTACCATCAGGACATCCGTCTGCTTGTTTGCCTTCCAAAGGTTAATTATTTAAACTTTCAGTGCCGGAATTAATTGTATTAGAATATAATTATTAATTAAAATTAAGAGTATCGTAAATTTCACATAGACAATGCAAAGGCGTTTAGATGATACTACAATTCTACCTTTCGATCGAAACGATGCCACACACAGAAAATCTGACGAAAGAAATTCAGTGGGCTTGCAGAACCTAGCCTACCTACACTACTACTTTAGTTAATTTAACATAGTAAAATCAGTTGGTTTTTTCAAAGCAACAAAGGCCTCCAAAAAAATTTTTAAAACAACTTTACATTGATGAGCATTGTTCTATTTTGAAAAACACAACATCTAATACCTATAGGTGTAAAATATCGACTTCAATTATTTTACTACCACAAATGTCATTATTTGATAGTTACTTTTTTTTAAAAGATAGCTAATGACTCTAAGATGGTTAAACATTAATTTTAAGAACATTAAAATCGTAGTTTTGACGAAAGTCTAAAATTTATGCATTATTTAATATAACTCAATAACTACTAACAGGATCATGTTGAAAAGAATATGGGATCTTCTCGGAATCATGATCTACCTTTTAAATAATAAACCATCAAAATTGGTTTATTTTTGCCCGAGTTTACCTAACAAACATTTACAACAAATGTAAATAAAACATACAGTCGACTTAATATCAAACAGTTTTTCGAGTTTGGTAATAAATCTTACTGATAATTGAGATTCCTTTCTAGTGAGATCAGAAATATTATAGTTTCAAACGAAAGTGATGAAGGAAATGTTAATGGTTTTAGGTTCTGATTCTTCGTTCCTGGATGTGAACCGTCAGTCTCCTAGAGCGTCCTCTGCAGGGGATAGTCTCATCAGTGAAACTGAGGCCCATCAAAGTGGTTAGTTCCGAATTCTTAGCTTTACATATGTAGATTTAGCTTTAGATTTCTTAGACATGATCATAGTGTTACAAACATCAACACACAGTATTACAAAATGCTATTTTATAAGTTCATCATGCAATAAATAAAAACTACCAAGTTTTTATCTAATTGTAGTATCAAATCCACCTTATTGAATACAATCACAGTTACTGTCAAAAAAAGTGTAATTTTTTTAGTTATGAAAAATCTGTTCCAACGCGAAAAATCTGTTTTATGCACTCGAGAAAAAAATAATAGTTAAACAACTTTATTGTACAATAAAAGTGCAAGAGGAACAAATGTAAATTTTGATTTTGGTAGTTTGTTCTCGCACCCCGTCAAAGAACGGAAAGTAATTCCAGCGAAATCGACCAAACACTCATTGTTACCATACTGAGACAACGTAGTAATAATCAAAGGTGTTTTTTTTGCAATATACCGCCCTTACATTAATGTTTCGCTTTACACCTAACAAAATATATTTATTTTCATGACATGCGGTGTTGCTCACGCTCTTCAAATAGTAGCTGTAACTTGATATCTTGTGGAAAAAAACATTATTATAGACTTGTCAGCAGGAGTAATAGTAGAAGATCCGAACCTACATCAACCTCATCCGAGCTGATAATTTAATAAAACAAATTTTATAAAATATAATACATAAATTTAGTATATTAAAATTAAATGCCAAAAAAATCATGGATAGAAAATTTTCAAATAATTAAAAAAAGCAATTTTGTTATTTTTTTGCAGGCAACCTTATATAAACGTGTTTGCAATATAATTGCACGTGTGTAGATATTTTAATATTATCCAATCCCGTGAAAATAACTGGAATCAAAATATCTGGCAAACCAGATAAATAACAGACAACCCAACTTCTGCACATTTTGTAAGTCTTTGATTTGAAGTCGTGATAAAATTTACTAGGTGGTAGAGTTTCGCAGCGACTCACCCGGATTGGTACCACCGCCTTACCTATTCCTGCCGCCATAACGTCATGACGTGTTCCGGTTTGGAGGGTAAAGTAGCCGGTTAACTTACTTTTGCTCAAGGCCTAACATCCCGGCCTCTGGTTGGCAACGCACCATTGCTACCTTTGGTGTCTCTAGGCGGCGTGAATTTCTTACCATCAGGAAATCCATCTGCCTGTTTGCCTTCCAATGTTTTAAAAAAAATTTCGTATTATCTTAATATTGCATCATTTATTGTTGTTTACATTAAAAAAATATTTTGTAGGCAAACCATTTTTAATATATTTCCTAATGTGCTAAATTTATTATAAGAAGTTTTTATTATTTTATCAGTTCGGTGTAGGTCGAGCTAGGTTCGGATCTTAGACCATAAACAAAAAAAAAATTAAAGTTTTTTTTTGTTGGTGATTAGCTATTATTATTCAACTTAATTTTCGTAACCAAAAGCCAATAAAAATATTGTTTCCGTAGCTTTACTGGCATTACAAATAACATTGGTTAATTCATCTTACATTAGCACAGTAATTCGAGTCTTGATAATGTGGTGATAAATTACTGTTAAAATAATGAAGATTGGATATTAAATATTTTTATTTAATACTAGCTGCTCCGGCAAACTTCGTTTCACCCGTTCAGTATGGAAAATAGTGAAGAAATATTTTTCCTATTTTCCCTGCAACTTTCCCGGCATTTCTTTTCATAAGAACCTTCTCCTGGTAATAACAAATACAATAAAAAAAGAATTAGCCAAATCGGTCCCGTCGTTCGGAAGTTATGCGCTTACCAACACATTTAGCGATTCACTTTTATATTAAAGATTCCGCGATTGCGCACAGTGAAGGTTATGTCCGAAATTTCACATGTTAAATATGCTATTTAACCCACATACCTCATTTTCTTAGTAACTGGTTCTTAATCATTTGTTGTTCGTATATTTCATAACTGCATTAAAACGTATTTTAATGGCTAATTTTAATCCTTTTTTAGACAGTAACTTTAAGTATCGATTAGGTAGCTTTTTTAATTTGATTAATGATTTCAACGCATACAAACATACGGATTTTCTAAGGGTAATAAATACACGTTACCTTTAGGTAAAAAATTGTAATGTAATATTGCCAACGAAAGGCTAGCATTTTAAGCTTCTTACATGAGTATAGTATTAGACATGAAGGTTATGTCCGAAATTTTACATGTCAAATATGCTATCTAACCTACATACCTCATTTTCTTAGTAACTATAGTTCTTAATCATTTGTTTTTCGTCTGTTTCATAACTGCAAAATTAAAACGTCTTTTTATGGCTAATTTTAATCCTTTTTTAGACAGTAACTTTAAGTTTTGATTAGGTAGCTTTGATTTTTAATTTGATTGATGATTTCAACGCATACAAACATACGGACTTTCTAACAGTAACAATTACACGTCACCTATAGGTAAAAAATTGTGATGGTATATTGCCAACCTAAGGCTAGCATTTTAAGCTTCTTATATGAGTATAGTTATCAGACATCTAGCCTACATGTTGTAATACTACCCATTAAAATGTATTTGTTTTTGTGTTGTAAGATCGTTTAATATATAACAAGATAATATGTAGTATTATAATATAGTAGTAATATAATAAGCAAATTATTGGTAAATAACTGACCCCGTGTTGGTTCGGGCTCCTTTGTAGAATAGACCATCTGCCTTCCTGCCAGGCAACTCGTAAAAGGCGAGCATAGGCTCACCGTCACTAACACCGTGACATCTTATTAGGTGGTAGAGTTTCGCAGCGATTCGCCCGGATTGGTACCACTGTCTTACCTATTCCTGCCGCCATAACGTCAATGCCTGCTATTGACGTGTTCCGGTTAGAGGGTAAGGTAGCCGGTTAACTGACTTTTGCTCGAGGCCTTACATCCCGGCCTCAGGTTGGCAACGCACCATTACCACCTTTGGTGTCTCTAGGCGACGTGAATTTCTTACCATCAGAAATTTGCCTTCCAAGGCAAACAGGCAGACGGACAGATTTTATTATAAAAAAAAAGACTTTAATAAGAATTAATCATGAATATTAAATGCTTAATAAAATTGAACCTATGCTATTAATATCAAGCTTTCATCATCAAGTAGTGGCAAAGTAGACTCATAGCGAAACTTTACTCATCGATTTTTATTGTGATCTAGAAAACCCTTGTTTTGCCACAATATTATTTATGCAAAATATTGCATGTTATAATTTATATACACTACTAGTTAATAACGATACTACCTCGCGTTTTAAATAGTGTTGTGTACAATTACATGTATTGATTGCACATACAATATATGTTTTATAAATTGTAATTTACTTGGATGAAACAGATAAATAGCGTTTAAATTTAAAAGAAAACATTGTCTTAACTGGATAGTGATCACGAATACTGGCAATATTGTATATTTTACTTTCTTTCTTGCGGAGTCCTTGCGTTGCTTTAGGTAAGTGGACACAGAGGGCAAATCATATTTATTTTATGAATGTCGCTTTTTTAATATCTTAAAGAAAAATTTATTTTTATTACTGTTATCATTAACCACTTTAAATGTTTTGACATATCATTACTTTTCACCTTTGAGTAATGTTTCGCTTTGATATTAAATTATTCTTGTTTTATCTATACTCACCATCATACACCGCTTTCATCACTAGACCGTTATATTTTAATTGGCATTTTCAAAATTTTACTGTCTTAAAGCTTAGATGCTTCCGCCGACAACTTTAAATTTGTTCTCGTTTGTTGCTTAGGAGTTACACATTAATTTTAACCAAGCTAATTAGATGTAAAAAAGTAAATGCAAAATTAATGTAATTTTTATTAATTGAATATACTATTAATGTAAAAAAAATATAGCGAGAATTGTTAACAATATGATATCACAAACTGATATTTTTGTACCGAAGTACTCCAGCTATTTTACACATTGTTCTAGAAAAAGCAAAAATTTCAACTATGTAATTTTCTTTCTTACAGACAATCTGATTGAAGAATCTCTGGTATTGGACAAGGCCACCAGACCTAAATCACCAATAAAGCATTTATCAGATAATTTGGCTTTTGTTAATGTGGACAAACCTACGATTACTAGTGGTGCTATAGAATTAGTAGACCGAACTATCAAAAAAGGTATCGATGTAATCGATCAAATCAAGAAGGAGCAAATTGCAGTTAAAATGGAAGAAATGCACCAGGCAACGTTATCTGATACCTTTTATTCAGAATCAAGGATAGAAACCTCTACATCTTCATCCTCTATTCATAAAACTGTTGATAGCTCCCAGCTGAAATTTGAAAAAATTGATCCCGAAACAGCAATGTCGGATATGATATCTAAATTTGGAACACTTAACGAATATAGCACTGTCTTATCGCATAAAGAAACAGAAACTAGAAAATTATCAGGCCAAGAATATTTTTCAGAAACCAAGCAGGTGTCATCTTCGGATGATGATTCACTTGTTATCAAAACTGAGACTAGTCATGAACTTAGAGGCCAAGAACATGAAATCAAAGAAAAATTAACAGTACGCAAAGACGGTGATCAAACGGAAACTTCTCAAAAAAAAATGGAAAGGGCTCACGAAGCATCAGCTAAAAGATCAGATGTTGAAACTAAAACTATATTTAAAAGCACAGATGATACAGATATTGTCAAAGTTGAACGAGAATTTACTGAGCAAGGCTTATATACTGGTAGACAAACGAAGTCTGAAGAGCGTATGACTGCATTAAAAGACGACACTATAAAAAAGAAACATGAAGTCAAAATATCAGAAAGAGATTTGTCGCACGAACAGTGGGGGAAAGAATATTTTACTCAACCAGGTGAATTACAAGATATTAAAGAAGACGAAGATGTTAAGTCTAAAATTTCGTATGTTGAATCAAATTTGAGAATAACAGAAAAAGATGAGGTTATATCAAGTGTTGAACTGTCTGAAAAAGGTAAAGTAGTTAGTTTGAAAACAGAGCACCATAAAGAAGAATCGGTCATAGAAAGTAAAGAACATGATGATCTTAGCTCTGATGCCTCTCATGCGCCAAGTTTTAAAAGTGAAATGGCGGATAGACGTGATTCTTCAGAATCTAGTCCTAAAAGCAAGTCAAAGTCTTTTAAAAAAGACGATGAAGTATATGAAGTTGATTTTATTAAGGAAATTAAAGTATCCACTTCTCCAATAAAAAGTACTTTTAGTCGTACTGGTAGTCAAGATACTCAATCAGAATCTGAAATTGTGCCTGATCTACCCCATGATGAAAAGATGTATGAAACACCAAAGAAAGAAAAGACAACCAAGTCTCCTATTACATTGATTGAGAAACAGTTACAAGATCAAATCTTAGAAATTTCTATTGATAAAACACAAACTTTACAGTCAACAAGTGAAACATCAAAAGAGAAAATGTTAGATACTTCACCTTCGGTAAAAGAAACTGTAGATGCTGAAAAACATGGTGAAATGAAGACGCCTTTACAAAGTGATATCGCAGATTCTAAATTTAGCAAGTCGGATATGTCTCCTGGAACTTTTGAAATATCAGAAGATACCAGCATAGAATCCAAAGACATCATGATGAAATCTGGTGAAAGTGTTGATACTGAATGTATGATTAAATCTCTGGAATCACATGAGGGTGAAGCTTTACAAAAATCCATTGACTCAACCGTAAGTGCAGAAACATTGCACCCATCTGAATTTTCTACTGAAGCTGATTCAGCTTTTTTGACTGGTACAGACCACAAGAAAGAAGAAATAAAATTAGTAAAAGAAAAAAGTATAGAAGATATATGCAGTAGTGGTTATGACACTGATTTTTCTTCTGCCGAGTTTCATGGCACTAAACTTGAATCGGATAGAGTGGACATGAACTTATCGAAATCTATTCCACCGCTTACTGACTTATCGGTTTTAGAAAAAACTATTGACGAAGTCAAACAGTCTTTGGAGGCAGCTCAAGTAGAAATAATTAGTGAAAAAAATGATGGGAGTATGAAATACAAGCAGTCGCCTTCAGAATTTCAATTCAAAATGTTGATTAGTCCCGAAAAGCCGGAAGTTATAAAAGAAGAACCGCATTACTCGGAAGACCAAACAGAAAAAGATAAAGTAGCTAAAACATTAGACAGTAGTAGGTCCGACAGCGTATCGCAGAAAGCTAGTTCACAAGAAGAAATAACTTTTTCAGATGAAGAGAAAGATACAGTGCATCAAAAAGAATTTAGTCCACCTTTAGATGCCGACATTTCAGTAAAATCAGACAGTGGGCCGCATTCTATTTTAGATACAGAAAGTGAAACAGAAAGAGATGGTTCACTTAGAAGTAGTTCTGAAGTAAGGTTACGGCCTCAAAAACATTTAAAATCGCAACTGGTACTAGGTGATAGACGATCTGCTTCTGAAATAGAAAGTTGGTCTAGTTCCGGAGGGAGTCATTACCACAGTTTCGAACACTCGGAAAGTAGACCACTATCATCTGATGTTGATGTTATGATGACAGCTCAAAGTGGCACAGATTATGAAACAGCTTTGACAAGTCATGACTTATCTTCGCAGTCAATGAGAACATCGAAAGATTACTACACAGCTGGTAGTTCTCTTGCTTCAAGAGATAGCATGAAAAGTCTTGATTCTGATGCTTCTAGTCATGTAGCCAGTATTGATATTTCAGATGCATCTGAAACACTAGTACCATCAGCAAATGAACTGAAAGAAGAATTGCTAGAAAGTAGTACGTATGTAGAACAATTTTTACATGAAACCGAAAAAGAGCCTACTGTGAAAAGAAAAGACGTCAGTGAGGATGAAGAAATATCTGGTGAAGATGATGATTATAAAAGTTCACATATGGAATTGGTTGGAAAAATGAAACGATCACACGAAATGCGGTTCCAGCCAAAAGAATTAATTCCGGAACATTTTCCACTAGAGAGTACAGTGGAAACCGTTGAGTTTGATGACGATTCTTCAAAAGAAAAAGACGGATCAGACACAACTATATCTAGTCAATTGAAAACGGACGAAATACTATCATCATCAATTTCTAAATTAGAAATATCATCATCACTGTCACAACTAGATTCAAGCAAGGAATCTAAAGATGAAATCACCAAAGTTACGGTGCAAGGAGAATATGCTGTACCATTTTCAATCACCAAAGTTGAAAAACCCCCGCGAGAATTTGTTGATATAGAAAGTGAAATTATTCCCGTTGGCTCAGCAGAGTATCAAAGTATACAAAAACATGGTAGTACTTCAATACCTTCTATAAAAACTTCTGAGAAAGAAGAGATAGTGGTGAAAACTAGTGCGCAGTACAACGAAACTGTGCTAAAAAAAGACATACCGACAGTTGAAGTTAAGGAAGAATGCGTAAAAAAGGTGATACAAGACATAAGTACTATACCATTTCCCATAACAGAAAAACCACCTAGTCAAAGAGAATTAGTTGACGTGGAAACTGAAATTATACAAGTTGGAACTAAACAGTACGAAGAAATATTAAAATCTAAAAGTGATTCCTCCGTACCAAAAACTAAAATTGAAAAATCTGGTGTGAAAACACCGGAAGACCAATTAGAAAGTAAGTTAAGCTCAACATCAAGTCTTAAGACCCACGAACATATGTCCACACCTCATACACCTTTATCTGCACCTAGTCAAAGTTCTTTATCTACTGATAATGGCAGAGAATATGTTTTAGATGATATGTATGATATATCTGAAACTCCGGAATTAAAATCAGATATTGTCACTGAAAGCAGTAGGTCAGAGTTACTTATAACAACAGAAGAAAAAGGATTGAAAACTTATGAAAAAGATCAGGATTCACCTACTAGCGATGAATTTGAAATGGTTGATAAACCAAGTGAAATGGATGATTTTGTTGTAATTGAGGAAGTTGCTAAAGAAGCACAAGAGATGGACCCAGAAGGAAAAAGTGTGCGAATTAAAGGACAAAAATATGTAAGACGACATGACGTAGAAGTAGAAGAATATTTGTCTAAAGCAACTAAGAAACAAGAAAGTACAAGTAGTACCTCAGGCTCATTATCTGATGAAGAATTACTTCAATATGAAATAGAGCAAAAAAGATTGCAAGCGCAAGAGTTGGCAGAAATAGAGGCTGGTAAGCGCTGGATACAAATGCAATTTGAGGGAGATCCAAGATATGATTATGAAAGAGTACCCTTAGAAGATATTAAAGAGGAGGAGATGACCGATTTTGACGCAAGTAGAATAGGTAGTTTGAGTTCACAAAAAGAATCGATAGGTAGCTATGGCAGCTTTAGAAACTCCTATGGAAGTCTTTCAGAATCGGAAATGGCATCGCGTATGAGGTTTAGAATTAAAGGTGAAAATGATGATATATCCATTAGCTCCTTGCAAGAATTCGAAAACTTGGAACGAGCTTTAATGGAACAATACCAACAACATTCTTCTTCATCGCAAGATTCGTTAAATGGCTCCTTACCGCGTCGGTATATCTTAAGTAAGAGTCAAGGTGATGACATATCTATATCGAGCCTTAAAGAGTTTGAGGGATTAGAAAATGCTTGCCTTGAAGCTTTAAAAGCTGAACTCCTTGCAAAACAAAAAGAAGCTCTTTTACTTGCTGATCCTAAAGTAGTAAGTGGAAGTTTTCTTGAGCAAGAAAAACGATCATATGATGATGGTTCAGATAGTAGTCCTCCTCCGAAAAGTGGCAGCCCAGGGCAAAAAAGTGGCAGTCCTTCTCAAAAAAGTGGAAGTCCTTCACAAAAAAGTGGCAGTCCATCACAAAAAATTGGCAGTTACGGTAGTCCATCTCAAAGATTACTAGCAGATTCAGCTGCTATTCGAAAACTAATTGACCAACAACTAGCATTAGAGCAAAGGATACAAGAACATGCCAATAGGCCCAAAATTGTAACAGTAAAAAAATATGACGACAGAGGTGCTTTCTTTGTTCCCGAACCAGACACAAATTCTGAAACATGTATAGCAAAAGCTGAGGTCGAAGAAGAATGTAAAAAATCCACTTCATTCATATGTGCAGCTGCGCCAAGTGATGGATCCGCAGAATCTATACCAGGAGATTGTGAAGAAATGATGAAAATATTGGATCAAGAAGAAATAACAAAGGAGAAAGATCTATCTAAGCCAGTAATAAAAACTGTATTTGACACAGGAGTCATTGAAGTAGTTAAAACTACGACAGTTATTCAACAAAAATTTGTTGATGGAAAAAAAGTATCTGAAACAGTTGCAAGTATGGACGAAGAGGGAGCTATAGATATACCTGTTAAGCCCAAATGTTATGATGAAAGCGGTTTATCATTAGGTTCTGAAATGTCATATTCTCTAGCTTCTCAACCTTCGGAATTTGAAAGTCTAATGACAGTAATTGAAAGACACCCGTCCGATGTCGAAATTGTTAGTTTTTCTAAACAAACGTCACAATCGTCTGACAAACCAGAAGATTTAGATTTTTCAAGAGAAGGGAGTGCAGTTCGTGAACTGTCACCCTCGTCCGGCAGATCGATCGCACATAGTGTTATTTCTGGTAAACATTTTACAGATCCAGCTAGCGGTTCATGGAGCGGGCAAGACGAAGAACTCAGCTCATCTGGTAGCTTTAGTCGGTCAGTGTCATTTTATTATTTAAAATAAATTTGTGTATTCGAAATATTGACATGATAAAAGAAAATATTTTCTTAACAGAGCTCGAGCAGACCTTATGCTAGGTAGTACAGATAGTTTAGAAGCAACTAGTTCCAATGCAACTAGAGCAACATATAACTATGAAGTCGATACTCCTATGACAGGAAGTTTAACCTCTGGTGGTAAGTCACGATTCATTGTTTTAAACGTAGTAAATATTGCTTTGCTTTAATATTACTTTCATTGCGGTATACAATTTATATTAACTGGGGGAAAAAGTTTTTTTTTAATGTTTGGAACAAAGAACTACCTTTCATCTGACGAAAATTGGAGTTGCAGACAGGTCAGTCACATTCCTAGGCCGAAAGTTTTAAACCTAAACTGACCATCATTTGGTGTAAACGAAGAATAAAAGATTTTTCTTGTTGCTTAGAAGGTCTCTATGAAAATAAGTTTGATACTTTGCAATACTTGTCAACTACTTCTACTTGTTTAAAAGATGTTGTAGTTAGGCTATGAAATTCCTAAGCACACAACTATTCCTCAGCAATAAAATCAACTAATCTGTCTTTTCTCTTATTCATATTTTTATAAAATAATGTAATGCATCAAGATGGTAGTTAGTTTGATGTGCCATATCTGGACCTGGAAGATGTAACTTCAGTTACTTAAGTAAGTTTTGGGCTTGAGAAAATATTTTCGCTTTAGACCCATTTTTATAGTATACAATGTGAGAGATTGTATTTGCAATAAAAAAAGCCTGCGGCTCTCCTAATGATAAAAGATAACCGTTGTCTTAGACAATGTAGATGTCTCAACTGCTGTGTCGTCGATATCTTAGTGTATTTTAATAATCTTATGAAGCAGCTCTAGCGGCTACTCTTCCTTTAGCATAGAACACGACAATGGCAAATACAAACACTATGGCTACAACAAGTATGGTAAAGGCGTGGGGGACCTATTACACAATTCTCTACCACCTAGTCATAGCTATCTGCCTTAAAGAATAATTCAGTAGTCAGAAATACTGGATCACCAGCAGCGGGCGATGGGGTTGTCGAAACTCATAAATTTATTCAATTTTCAGGACTTACACCCCTAAACCATATTGGGCTATTTTCCTGATGCCTTTACTTGCGTTCCATTTTACGTTAAACTTTTCAAATTTATCCCGATTGTGGTGCACATTTTCCTGGCCGTTGTTTTATTTCTTTTGTTTTGACCAACCAGTTTCAAACAGTACAAAACTTTGAAAATGTTACCATATCCCATATATACCAAATATGAAAAACTTTTTCCCCGACTTAAAATATTGGTGACAAAAATTGCCTGATGAACTTCTACTTCTGTATAATCATTATTATTTTCAATGTAAACTTAGAACTATTTTCTTCTAAATTTGTTATTGTATTGCAGATGTTACCCCTGCTTAACGTGATAAATATTCATATGATTATTTCATTAAAAGTGATGTGCTAATTGATCAAGAAGATTGTTGCTACTACTCGCATATCTAATTCAAATTGTATTTAAGTTAAAGAAACCTCGTCTTATGAGGTTAAGATGTTGATTAAACAACATAATTCCTACCATAGAACTAATCATGTGCTAATTTACAAGATTGAAAACCAGTATGTGCGACCAGTTTAGCTTCAAAATATATTTACCATTGAAAATGTTTAATAATAAATTGGAAAAGTAGTTAAGAAATCATTTACATCATCTTCATAATTATTTCTCAATAGCACATAAAGTCGTCGTTTTAATGAGAATAAGTTATATTTAACAAAATACATGGTCTCAACGCAAAATGTTTGTTCAGCAAAATACTTAAAAACCGTATTGACATAAAATAAAATAATAGAACTTTATTTCAGGCAACAACAAAGATGGTAAATACATGGCCCATAAAGAATAGATTTCATACAGACATACATACCTACAAAATATATCGAAACCTCTTAGTGTCATATGAATCTTATTTCTATTAGTCTACTATTTTAGTAGTTCAGGAATTGGCAAATGCGCAGATCTAATACACTTTGTTGTTTACTTATTTCGACAATTTTTTCGCGGAAGCGCCAAAATATCAATTTAGGCCAAAAATCCACCTTTGCGGTTGTCACATCACGAAAGATTTAAAGTGGTGTTATATTTATAACATGATCTGGAAACATTGTTACTATTGTTGTAAGTTTCAAAGTTAAAATAACTGCAAAGGCAAGTCTTAATACTAACGGATAAGACTATAAAAATCTTTAGAACAAAACTTAATAGACTTGTAACATAGCATTATTAAAGTGTGTATGATTAGCACATTACTCCATATAGCTTTGTTATTAATATATACGCTACCCCACCAAGCTTGATACTAATCAGAAAGATAACAGCGGTACGCCCTCCAGGGTCCAATACCATGGTGTCTTCCTTGGACACACTGGACCCAGTAACGGCAGTACAAATGGAAAGTTTGGAACATCAGTCGACCAGCGAACATTATTCACATGAATACGAAGTTCAAGAACCAGATTCAGATACAGAAAGACTGGTAAGATATACAGATAATTATTGAAAACTAATTCAAATTAGCAGAGTATCATTACTGATTCCAATTTATATGAAAATTAGTATCAGCAACAACACTCTGAATTATTACTACAGTTGAAGTATATTTGAAGAAATGTTATGGAAGGAATCTAATAAACTGTTCTCTCTAGAATGTTAAATCAACTCCATTGTTTTTTTTTAACTATAATCAATTTATTAATTCCTCAGATTACAGTTTTTAATTAATACTAATAATGTTAGATACTAGTAATAGACCAGCTGTTGATCCTGACAATTACGTAATTATTAGTAAACTTCTGAACGGATTAAAAATCTGTTCAGCAGTTTTTAAGTGAAAAAAAAATAGACAAATAAACCGTTAAAAAAATTAATAACTGTTGTTTTGCGTTTTGAATCCTGTGTACAATTAGTAGCAATCATTATTTAAAAAAATGCCTACTACATTATTGCTTTATTATTACACGTAAAAAATGTTCTTGAAGTTAATATTATTTTCTTATTATGTTACAAGATTTACATGTAACAATGTCTCATCAAAGTTCAGAAAATATATTATGTTGTCTTTGGTATCACTAAAATCTCATTTACTACACTTTTCATTTAATTCGCTTCTTTCGTACAAGGGCAAAAATTGCTAAACGAAACAACAACGAAAACAGAAAATTAAGTAAGGGTCAGCTAAAAACATGAGTAAGGATAAAAAGGGTACCCAGTTGGATTTTAAAAGATCAGAAAAGAATTACTGAACTAACCAGTCCAAAATTAAAATTAATATTTTTTTGATTCAGAAAACGTTGGTGTATTTTTTGCTTTCATTTTATAGGAGTTAGATGGACGAACTCCTAAAGCAAAAGAACGGACGATAATGTTTGACAGTACAGACACTTTGAGTGCTGTAAGCGGCGATGGATCTGTTAAAGAAGCTACAGTTGAAGCACCAGCTGCTACTTTTTATATCGGTGACACACCTATCACTAGAGGTACTATTGGTTTATAATAACCGTAGCCAAAGCTTTTGTAATTTTAGTTGTAATACAAAAAACAAATGGCAATTAGTAAAATACATTTAAGAGTTTGTGTTGATTTAGTTATAAATAAATTTTGGACATTGATTGATTCTTATTGATTGATTCATATTGTACATATGAATCAATCGAACGAACGAACGAACGACGAAGCTAAGATATTAAACCTTATCTTTGAATAGTAATGACGAAAAATATTTGATTAGACTGCCAGTTATGTAAAGATCAAGAAAACTTCAAATCATTTAAATAAGAAGTATCTTTTTTCTTTTAGATTCTAGAATATCCTAAGAATAACGATTACATTATGTTAATAGACAGATTTCTCTAGAAGTAACATTTCAAATTCTAGGAGATCGAAGAGATGAAGAAGAAGAACCACAGCCTACACTATCTGGAAGTTGCCCTGCATCATTACCACCAGTTACACAATCTTCACCGCCTGTTCCAGCTCAAAGAAGGTAAAGGTCTTATAACACAGCCCATTTCAATTTGAGTTTAGTTTTTTTATGTAACTTCGGGATTTATATAAACTTGAATAAGGTAATAAATTAAAATTTATTACCTTTCAACTTTGCCTGCAAAAATAATGTGTAACCTTAATATTCGTTGTAAAAGTAGCGAGTTTTATAGGACATGTAAACTAGGTATCCGTTATTTCCTATTATAGTTCTAGTAGGTATTGGTTTAAATATAATTGTGAAGATTAAATTTAATTAAAAGTTAAATTTTATATTTATGCTAGTCTGACATTATGTCCTATCTATTTTATTTATGTTATTGTTACTTCTTTATCGGAGAGGAAGCAAACGATCACGCAGTACACCTGATGGAAAGTGATCACTCCCCCGCTCCCACCCATAAACATCTACCATCTCTCACACATAGTTCCCATGGTCTCACAGTTGTGTTGTCAAACTTTTAGTAAGCACTTTTTCTACAAACGCTGTTGCTGGCAACAGTATACGACCTTATAAGCATTATATTATATTATTATGATTTTTTTATATTGTTTGACATAAAGCATTTAAAATGTTATATTTTGCTAATTGAAAACTGTATTTATCTTTATATACTTCTCTCTTACTATCACTCTCTAACACACAGTCTTTAAACAATACATTTCTGGACATAATATTAAATTGGGTAGTACGATCACCTCATGTGGGGATAGATCGACAAACTTCTCATTTCTTCCGAATATTATGTTTTGTTATGCTTGTCGCCTTTTTTTATTTTATTAACTGTACCTACTAAATTACAAATATTATCATTGCAGCTGCTATTGTTTAAGTCACTCGCAAGAAACGCTCCATAAATAGGTACACTGTTTATTATATTGTTTGGATTTTGTTTTGCGTGAACAGATTGCCTTTAGCGATATATTTATTATTTAGTTATAGCTGATAGGTTTGTTTTATGCATTTTGTGCTTGTTTTGCTAATCTGAGCATAACAATTATTATTATTTATTATTATGAACATAACGATAGGAAAGTAGGAAAAAAGTAACCATTTGGAGAGAAGTTAAAATTTACAGACTTTCAACAATTTAATTTCAATAATATTATTGACGAATAAACAAACAAATGTCACAAAAATTGACCCACTAACAGTTTTATATCTGGTAAATAAGAAATATTTTCTTATAATTCAATCAATGCTAACCAGTCTTTGTCCAAAACTTAAAAGTATATACTTATAAGTGCTTATGTTAGGTCTAGAAATTTATCAGATGACCATCATTTACTTAAGTAGCATTATCGAATAAAGGAAGAAAGAATTGAAAATTGCTTAGAAGCTTAATTTATAAATTAAAGATATACAATAACAAATTCAGAACGTACCTAATTTAAGTATTACTGATGTTTATGAATAACAGTACGCTTGTTGTGGTTTTATTAAGATTGAACGGAATTGTACTAAAAAAAATTTTCAAACTCATGCATGTATTTGATTGGTTCACGTTTATGAACAAAAATCTGCAGTTTTTATGACGCAAACTAAAATAGTGTTTCTTTATCATCTGGAATGTAAAATTCAATTACTTTTTTCTTTTCAGATCCCTAACATCTCTAGCAAAATCACCACCATCAAGCGTAGATAAATCACCAAAAAAATGAACTTTAGAGGAATAATTTAATTTTATTCAATTTAGTTCTTATTCTACTTTTAATGTGTTAGCTTTTTGCTAAACAACTAATGCTGCATATTTTGCTAATTATGGCTGTGGTTAATGTCCTATTAACATATCTAAAAGTTAGCTGAAACCAAACCATTCAAAGACTTGCAAAATATTTTTAATCAACTAAATAGGACATTTTTAAAACATTGTTTTCCTTAATAAAATGAAAATTAATAAGAATCGAAGATCTTTCTATAGTATAAGGGGTATTTTTATAGATCAACTAAGTTAGATGTGCTATCATTATTTGTGACTGATAGTTAATTTAGAAGTATTTTAATTGAGTCGGGATTATAAGCTTACATTATTATGTATTAATGTAAACACCTGTTCCAATCAAAGTCAAAGGCCTTCAGACGTTTGGACAAACTCTTGTCCAACAATGCTAAACAACGTCTTATATGATGATGATAATTACAAATGTTTATACGGAGGTTATTTTATTTTTCAATGACTACTAACAAACCTAAACCAATATTTTTTTCAATCTATAAAGATTCTGTGAGATATCTGTATTAATTCAATGTCTTTTTTTCGTAGATACATTCGTTACACTTGAAATACGTCAGCAGTTATATTAAACTGGGTAGTTTTTTTCTTATCAATCCACCGTCTGGAAACCGATAGTACATACGTTTAAACTAGTTGAACTATAAGAGTCCTCTTAATAAATGATGTATCATCAAAGTTCTGTTAAAATAAAATAATTTAAGCGTTAGCGTAATTATGCCATTTGAATAGTGCTGCAATCACCATTTCGTCACAAAAATTAAAATTCTTTTAATAATCACGATTTGATCTGAACTTTCAACTGCAGGGCTATTTTCTAACATAAAGTTGTTTTCTTTGCTAAATGCACAAAAGTACGTCATTGTGTTAGAATTTCATTTGCTAGTCTTTTGACGACTATTCGTCTTCGCCTCTTCCATTAAGGATCCCGTGAGGGTTTTAAGGAAATTTCTTGGTTATAAAAATACACATCACCTGTGACCTTCGAAGTTGATGATGCGTTGCTAATTTAAGGTTAAGATCTGAAGTTTCCTACGTAACTTTACCAGCAATCCTATTGCCGAAATCAAAATATAAATAAACAAGAAAATCGCTTGCACTCAACAGCAGAAATAAGTAAAGCTTAGATGATATACATAGCCTTGTTAAAATTTTCAACTTATTACATCTTAGTATTATAATTGGTCTAAAATTTTGTATCTAAAGAGAACTCGGTGATTGTTGCAATGAACAAATAGCACATGAAATTAGGCATTTTGGATGTATTTTGGTACTCAATTTTGTACTATGCCCGTCGTACTACGACATTGGTCCATACTACTTCGACCTATAAACCCATAGATAGTGCGCTTAGCTTATACTCTATGAAATAATTGCTTACTCAATGTAGAAATATTAACTATTTTGTAAGGGTTAAATTTAAGTAGATATGTTACTGAAAAAACTTGTTTTAAGATATATGATTTGAATACGAACGTTGGTAATGGGGAAAAAATAATGACGCCTACTCTGCTTCGTGTCGTCTAATCATATTTTAGGATATCCATGTATATCATTAAGTAACGAAAGCAAAATAAAGTCATGAGGCATATGTAGCATCAAGAAATTAGTCTACGTAATTATTTGACGCATTTTAAAATTGTATACCCTATTTGTTTTCATTTTATAAAAAAGGTAACTGTAACTTAAAACAGGTCAGACGATACGAAATTGAATAAGCATCAATGTAAATCTCAACTCTTGCACAATTTTTCATATAAGTAGTTAGGTAGTGGTACAAATTTGTAGTAATGCCTGTCAGTATTTCATTGTTTTAAGTCTAGTCGTATTTATTACTATATGTTATATATTTTATAATATGTTTAAATACAATTTTAAACTATTTTTTTAATTGTAACTCTTGTATCAGCTACTTTATATTTCAATGGCTATTCATACTTCAATAGTGTTCTTCAATATAAAAAGTTATTATTTTAAAGTTCAAAATATTTTTTAGAACTGTATAAAAACTTTTTACTCCAACAGAAATCTCTGTGAGGTTCTGCTGATGATAATTTAAATTTGAATCTCAATGCAGATACATGCTCTGTTGTTTTAAGAAATCATTCGAAGTCAGTGAAGAAATTATAAATAGTTGAGTTTTATATATTATAATGAGATACTTAGAGGATTAAACATAAAGATGTCACTACAAATATAAACAAAGTGATAAAAGCCAACAAAAAATAAAAACTCAGAAATTAATCAGGGGAATTCGTTACTTATAGCAATCGCATAAACAACTGATATAGTATCAGTGAGTTTTCTACTGACACTTTCTTTTAACTTAATCAATTTTTCTGTCCATATTATTCACGCTGTTGAAGACTGGCTTAAATTTAAAATATGTGCTTAATGGTAACCTATCTAAAGATAGTCCAATAACACATGTTACAAGTATTTACGATAAAGAGAAATTTAATTTGGTAAGGTGTAAAAGATAGGATTATTGTTTGCCCAAGTCACGTTAGATCCTCGCTAAGGTCATGCGTGGAATTAGGGCCAGTTTCAGGATGTGAATTTATAATTATTAAGCTATTTTGTCCATTAAAGCAGTCACTTATCATCGAGACTTCATGATTTAATTTCACCGAGGAACTGTCAGCTATCTGACGGACCTACCTCCAAATATCTTTTGCATCCTTGCTGATTGACATGACGCCATGACGCTATAAAAATGAGCGTATACTGGACAGAAGGCCGTAGTGTCTGACGGTCCAATGATAGTTTTGATCGGCAAATAAACTTGTTCTATTCTCTCCTATCGTAAAGCAGGAGTAATGAATGTATTAAAGTATAAAATGTAACTACCCGCATTTCTGTTGCAAAAATTGTATCGGAAATGGCGCTGGTTTGTAGATAATTTCGTTTTTATTGGTCAATGTGCTTATTGTCAACAGATGCCTTGCTATATTGTTTGGAAAGCTATTAAGTTGCGTTTAAAATATTTCACGTTGTATTTGTAATATTACTAAATATTCTAATAACAAAAATATTATTGAACATTGAATAAAAACGCTGTCTCATATTTATATGGTCGTTTTATTATTTTTGTATTAAATTTTACCCCCGAATTCCAAGGTACTTACTTAATACTTACTCCTAAAAAGACCCGAAGTAATTTCCAAATAATGCTTTAATGCACTGACCTCTCTTTCTGTGAGTCTGTTGATGTCAGTTAACAAAGTTAAAAAGAAAGAGAGTTCATTACATAAGAGTGAGTCAGCAATATTTGTAAATGTTATCAGGACTTCGTTAAGAAAGTATCCACCAGGGGTACAACAGCTACGTGGGTTTATTAACCGAGTTCAAAAAAAACGACGAGGTTCTCAATTCAGCCGGTATATTTTTTTTTGTATGTACACCGATTTCTACTTTTTAGTTTTGAAGTCGGTTTTTATTAACGTAGTTATTTTTATCACATCCAGTGCTAATTAGGAGATTTCCCGACAATGCAGTTGTACGAGTTCCGCGGAATTAGGAAAATTAAGGCTAATTCTGTTCTGTTCTAAATGTGTTATGGATTTACGCAAAGTAACGCTTGATTCCAGACAACGTAACAAAGTTGTTCCAAATGTCATTAATTATTAACAAGAAGGTAGAATATCGGTTATTATTGCCAACACACTTTTTACCGACTAACCTGTTATCCCAGCTAGAATATGATAGTAGTGGGCTTTAGAGTTGTAGTTGCATGTATCCTTTTAGATGCCATGGACCATTTATGAAAGTTGCCCCTGAACTCTACTACCTAACTTTTTCCCTGTTGGTCCAGGCTCCTATGCAGAATAGACCATCTGCCTTCCTGCCAGGCAGCTCGTAAAAGGGGAGCAAAGTCTTACCGTCACTAACACCGTCACTTCTTACTAGGTGGTAGAGTTTCGCAGCGACTCGCTAGGATTGGTACCACCGCCTTACCTTTTCCTGTCACCATAACGTCCAATGCTTGCCGTTGACGTGTTCGGGTTTGTAGGGTAAGGTAGTCGGTATACTTACTTTTGCTCGAGGCCTGACACCCCGGTCTCAGGTTAGCAACACACCATTACCAACTTTGGTGTCTCTAAAAGGCGTGAATTTCTTACCATCAAGAAGTCCGTCTGCTTGTTTGCCTTCCAATATGATAAAAAAACAATGAACCGAAACTTACAATCTACAAGCTGCTTGGAATTCCATTAACATAAATAATTTCAATTCAGGGGATAATGTAGCCACCAAAGACAAAATTTATTCTTATGTTTGTGAATGAATTTGGGAACCTATGGTAAGTGGTAGGCGAAGAGTTCAATCTTGTAGAGAATTCTCCTACAGTAAAACAAACAAACAGACAAGTGATAGAGAGATATGAGATAATATGATTATACCTTAGCTCAAGGAAAAATGCCAGCCTTTACTATTAGTAACTATGGATTACGTATCGAAATGCGAAATGTTACGTATGCGCTTTAATCTAAAAATTTTGTTCTTTCAGTAACCAGTGGATACGCTATTCAAAGATTTCACACAAATAATTTAGGGACACAGTACTGAGTTAGCCACTGTAAACTCAATATGAATGCTCTATTAAATCCCTTTAACTTAATCGTTATGATAATACCATTCAAATTCAAACTTTCAAATTCAAAATATATTTATTTCGCGTAGATTTATACAAGGATTCTTGTGACTCGTTTATATAATTTTAAAAACTACCACCGGATCAGAGTGCGACAACTTACTGAGAAGTCAACATCATAAATAAGAGCTATACTTCCCATCAATTGTGTTAAAGATCTGGAAAAAGTAACTGCTGTCGCTGCTAAAGTCTTGGAAAATGTTAGACTTCTTCAGTTGTCTGAAGTAATAATAAACCAATTCCATCAGACATTCTATATTTCATCGCTTCGTCCTTCAGATAATAACAGTCTCTCTCTTCGAGCCAACAACCGCGTCTTCATAGTCTTTGTGGGTACTTCCACACTTCTTACACTTACTTCATATATCCGTCCTTATCTCATTATGTTAAGAAACTTGAATCTTGCAACATATGGGACTTAAGAAAAGGGAGCGTTCTTATATCTACAAAAAGAAAATGTACTTAATGTGCAATTTTTATTATAATAATAGAACTACGCTTGGAAGTTCTACAGAGGTTAACATTGTAGATGTTTAGAGATATTTGTTTTGCAAATTGACTATATATACCTAACTTATAACAAACAATCTATTGTCAATATCTTCCAATTAAGCGATTTATATCATAATGAACAAACTTCAGTACATACTATTGCTCAATAAAAATAATTATAATTTATTAATGTTTTGTTAATTTTGTAAATTGAATATAACATGTGTTAGCTATTATCTTAAAGGTGACAAAAAAACAAGCAATATCATTAATAAATTTATTAAACATAACAGTAAAGCCTCTATAAAGTGCGCGTTAAGTATAAAAATAAATTATCCTATGAATAAATTCTCACACATTCAAATGAATTAACTAATGATTGAATCCGAGTTCAAATAAAGTAAGAAGGAATGTCCAAAAAATTTAAAGTATATCTTGAATAACAATGAGCCGAATTTTAATTTACCTAAACCTAATAGAGCTTTTTACTTTATCAAATATTGCTACTATTTCACAATATTTTTTTATAGATTTCATGTATTTTTTATTTCTTGCCTTGTTTTCAATTCACACGAAAAAATTAAACTTATAAGTATAATTAGCTAAGCTTTAAAGCTCTCATACATAAATTTAATATTTTTAATAATGACAACGAAATTAAGTAGAAAATTATGTTGATATCAAAAATGAAATAAGATGTATCATAATGTGACAATGTACTAAAGAATCTTATTGTACAGTAGTAAATTTTTTAAAATATCTCGAATAGAAAAAAGTTCTAGGTCTGCTGCCTATCCCAAGAAAGTTTGTAAAATTTACAATGATTTTTCACAATTGCTACATTACTGTCACTTAATTTTGAACAAAAGTATAAACTTATCCACAGTTTGATCTTCCTTAAAGTCATCTGATGTTTTTCAAAAATTATTTGGACATTCCCTCTAAGAATTAACTAACTTATTGGCACACACGCTCAATATAATGAGAACTCTTCAAAATAAGAAATCTATATTAATAAATAAGTTATCTTACAAGTGATTTCTCATTCAAATTATCCTCATCCTTAAACTATTGAACTGCTTACACTTATTATGGCATAGATTTTGTATCGAGAATTATTGAAATCTACTCTTGCAGTTAAAATGAAAAAAGATATTCCACGCGTTTTCAAAATGGCAGACATTGGATGCAAGTTGTTTATCTCTCTCATATATCTTTTGAAAATCAAACAATTATTAAATATTTTAAATGTTGAACTGCTGATTTAATTTAACAAGGGATATTTTAAATTTTATTTTAATGATCAGGCTTACTAACTGTTGTTTCAATCATCTAATTTACACATATAAAAAAAATAACAAAAAACCAATTGCACAACTTCTTATAGGTAAACATATAAAACTTTTCTTTATAACTATATAAACTATCATTTTTTTACACTAATATTTTATTTAAAAAATTATTGTTACTTTACTATAGAATAAAGTTAAAACATTTTATTAAAAAATTAATAAATATTTACTTCACAAAGGATATTCAATGCAAGTAAACAAATAATAATTTCGCATGAGTAGTAAGCTAGATGCAAGGCTGGCAACAACTAAGTGTAAAGTTATAATTGTCAAATAGGTTTGTTTCTTTCTGCAATGACTGATATGAAAGAGATAAAAAAAAACTACCAATGCCTTTCAAATTTTCGTACCAACGTTTTGTTACTAACTACTAACAAATTCTAACAATACCTCAAGTAACATAAGGAAGTGTATTTATGTATCATTAATGTAACAATAAGTGACTGCGAAATGTAAGCTTTTAACTCTCAAATAAAATCTAAATTATAAATAAACAAGAAGTGTATTGTTTGAACTTACAAAAATAAGTGTATATTTGAAAATTCTGATACAAATTTTGACAAAAAACTGACAAATTATGATGAATGATTTAAAAATTTAAACTTAAAATCGAAAATTTAATTTTTAATATCAATTATTTACATTTTAATTCTGGGATCAATGGAAATTGACTTTAATAAAAAACATAAAATAAAATTAAGCAGTCATTTATTAATCAGTGAAGCAACAATAATTCCAACTACTTTGCCGCTCAAATTATCTATTTTTTTAAAGGTAAGCACATTTCTATATATTGATATAATGATAATATAAATTTAACAATTCGTATCACAAATTATTATTTGTTATAAATGTATTTGATGATATTTTTCATAGCGAGTCGAATTCCGAAACATCACTGGTCTGAAAATAAAACAAAATAAGAAGAAATGTAGTTATAATGTAAATACTATAATTGGAAATAAAATCAGGCAGTTTTAATAAATAAAATAAAAATGTTTTATAAATTATCTTAATAATCACTACTGGATTAAGAGATCTCATAAGGAAGCCTATTAATACTGGATTTCTTTTTTGTATTTGTTAGTGTATTTTTGCGTGTGTACATGAAAAGGTGATATGTAAATATAATTAATTAATAAGTAATACAGTTAGAGCTTTAATAAGCTTAGCACATAAGTTTTATTATTAAACATATATATGATCACGTAAAAGAACACTACATAGGTTTACTAAAAAAATACAGGAATATGGGGTAAAAATAGACAAGTATCAGTTTCACCACATGTAGCCTTATAATAATTATTATCTACGTGTGAAGAGAACAAAGGCTTCTAAGTTTCTACATATATTATATTATAAATATGTAAGCGTAAGCACATTTTTCTATTTTAGTTAGTCGTCTTATTCCTTAATTTATTTTCTTCATTTTATTGATTAAAAAAATTAGGTGTTTTAATATTTCACAAAAATAACAATGCGTATACCATCACGAAGCTTTTTCAAATCAAATAGCTTCAGTCATGATGTCACGATTCAATAAAATCTATAATTTGCCTATTTAGACCAAGATTAAGTTACTCTCCCCTTCTATAAGCTGCCTAGAAATTAGGTCGACACTTTACACGTGACAGAGTATTTTTTTAAAATACAGTTTTAGTTATTTTTATTTTAGTACTTAGTTCGCACTTGGAATAAATTTTCACATTTTTAATTTTATTAGTGAAATAAATTAAAAGTGATTAATTAATTAAAATTTACTCATTTTATCGATTATGGGAACAAAATATATAATGCGCAAATTTTAAATCAAGTTGTAACGGTCTCAGCAGTCGCATCATACTATAGTATGCGTTAGTTGTATGCACAGAGCCCTTACCGTGAGTTTACGGCTTGTCAAGTTTACTATACTCGCTACCGTCTCTGTAAATTATTTGTATGAAAACTTTGAACAACGCCTCTATTGGTAACTAAGAGAAACTCATTTTTAAACCAAAAGTGTCATAGATTTCTACACGTAACTTACCGAACGTAATCTATACAAACTCACGGTAAAGGCTCAGAACTCACTTAGATGTGCGATAGTGGCAAACGTAGCGTGTGTGATTGCCAGGTATTATGGATGTGCGAAACATGTGCTTATGTGTGCATATACGTAAGTGTGCATTATGTGCTTATACAGGGTAACATTTAACGGACAGCCAAATTTCAAGAGGGGATTGGGAATCGATAACTTTTTCCAGTTACGAAGTAATAAAAAATTAAAAGAAAAATGCAAGTTGTAATTTTTATACGCAAAATACAAAATATTACGTTATAAGTTATAACGTAAACGCCGACCGCAATCGTATGCACAGGCTGTTGACGTCATAACTCGTACTAGGTACGACGTAGCGTGACAAGTGTATAACGCGGACTATTTTAAATGAATGTTCAAAAAAGTGAATATTTTTTATTATTTATTCGGCAATAATATTTAAAATGCATTACTATTTAAGCTTTTACCCTTACCCTTAGTATATTAAAATTTGGTTGGTCATTTCAAAGTAACCGTGTATATTGTGTGTATCTTGAGGCTAATAATAAATGAGATTAAATAGGGGATAATTTGTACATAAGATTATAAGTGCAAATACCCACAAGGTCAGGTTTATAGAGGTGCACGTGGGGCAGAAGGAAGGTAGAACCCAGGTCACGTTCAGCCATCGTGTTTGCCTCCTACAATACATATATATTTACATTATTTTATTCATAAAATTTTGAAAACAGCTTAATAATTTGAAAGCAAATAAAGAAATTAAAAGAGAAATTTCTAATTTTATTGAATAAAATTCAAAATAATTTCATGATAAATAGTCAATAACTTGTTGGAAAAAAAGAAAGGGTATTGAAACCTAAGTACAGCAAATTCGCTTGCCGGAAGTGCTAAAAACGATTAAGTAGAAGTAGAAGATCTAAACCTCACACCCGTATTCAAGAAGCTTACTTAGCTAAGTAATGAGAAAACGCTGAGTGAAGTACGACATTTAGCTACGTGTTTATTACGTCAGGCCATTCACTTTATGAACAATACTTAGAACTGATTATTGAAATAAGTATTTTTCATGTATTGGATGGCTTGACGTAAGAAACGCGTAGCTAAATGTCGTACTTCGCACAGCGTTTTTTAATTACTTAGCCAAGTAAGTTCTTGAATTTGGGTGTCAGTTACCTAATACGTGTCAGTTACCTGAAGCGTGTAAGTTACCTGATGCGTTTCAGTTACCAGATGCTATCAGTTACCTGATGCGTTTCAGTTACCAGATGCTATCAGTTACCTGATGCGTGTCAGTTACCTGATGCGTAAGGCGCGTGGAGGAGGCGGCGCGCCCGGTGCTGGCTGGTAGGGTGCCACCTATAGAACGCGCTTCTGACAGCGTCCTGCAATTTCAAGATATAGTTATTTATGATTTGAGAGCCTAACCTTAAAAGTTAGGCTTTCTCAGACTTTTTATAAAAACTGTACATTTGTCGGTAGATATTATTATACTCTTATAACATTTAGATCAACGTGGATTTTAGATTATCATAAAGCACAGGTATGACAAAATACCGTCAAGAGTATCTAGTTGTTGAAGCAATTGAAAACAAATAAATTAAGTATCAAATTAAACTTTTATGTTAAAGCCATAGAAACAATGTATATAGAAAGTTCAGTTCTAATTATTTATGGAAGTTTTAAGTGTCTGGATTTTAAAAATGGTTAATTGCTGCAAATGGATAACGTTATTTCTTATATCGTTGTGAAAAAAGAGAATTTAGAAATTGACGACTTTTTAGTAGGTATTTTATTTACACACTAATTCAAATTTTGTAAATAGCTACATAATTCCTGTCTAAATTGGAAAAATTCAAATGTAGATATTGAGCTTGCGCCGGGATACTTTTATTTTTTGTAAAATGACAAAGTTCTGACAGCTCATGGATCTGGGGCCACAACAAAAAATCTAGCAAAGTTTGTTTTATACATTGATTTGTTATAATTAATAAAATTCTGGATCTTCAGTTAGCTTTGCAGTATCTTTCTGCAGTGTTATTCTGTGTATATTGTCTAACAGTGCCTAGAATTTTCAGCTGTATATTTTTTAGATATTTTAATGGATACATTGATTTACATTGATTCTTTTAATACATTGATTTTGTGGATACTATTGACAAAATTAAATTTACTTACAACTCTCCAATGCGTCTCTCTGCGTCAGTCCATTCTGACATGTCTTCTTGACTGGAAAAATGAAGATACATATTTAAGGACATAGTAAAAAAAACATTGAAGGACATAACAGTGGTCTTTAAAACCTTTAACTATACCTGTAAGTACATTAATAGTACATGAATTGAAAAGGAAAAGAAGCAGTAAAATTTACTGACAAAGATGTCGCGTGTCCTCTATAGATTTCAAAGGTACATTACCAGATTTTCGTAATATCTTTGGTTACAATTCATTCAAATCGATTCTGTCCTTCGAATTGAAAGACAATGTTAGTAAGCAGTAACTGACGACCAGGGTATAAGAATACCACTAGTGACAGTACAGTCCGTATAAAAAGAAAAGAAATTAATTACATACGATTTTTTTTCTATATCTGGCAGCACTATGAGAGCATGTCAAAACTTTATTGTATAAATTTCTAGTCACATTTGTCAAGATCTTATAAACGTTGTTTGACTACATTACGTATAATGCAAAATTTTACCAAGTTTAACATACTTAAACCAGACATTTATAGACAATGAACAAGACTATACGTAACATTATTCGAAGAGTCATTTAAGTTGTGTACAAAACGTGCTTAACAAACTTTAATAGGAATTTAGAGAATAAAAATACATTACTATAAAATTTGTGACTAACATAATTAAAATGACTCTTCACCTAAAAATAATCTTCTCACATCGGAACTTTTCGTAGTATGGTGATGTCATGTCAAAGACGGTGGCGCCCTCATTTTTGTCTACTCTTTTTCAATAAACTATACTAGCAATACAAATAATGAAGATTATTAGATTCATTTACTAGTGATAGTACATTGTACACTAAAAATTATTAAAACTTTTGTTTATTCATACCTATAGGACTTCCTAAGTGTATCGAATCGTGAAAGCTCAGCCTCCAAATCTGTCTTGTTAACCGAGGAGTTATCGTCCCGGTCCTCCTTAGCCGTGGTGTCGTCAGGACGCACTGTAGTGGACACTTTGAACCCAGCTGAGACCAGAGCACCTATAATATAATCAACACATGCAATATTCTCTATATTCGTAAGATGTTTAACTATTGTTACAAATTAAGCTTAACGATTAGCAATTACACAATATCACTTGCGTTTTTAAAACAAATGTTTTATTTTATGCAACAATAATTTAACAATCCTCAAATATATATGTATGTTAAGCAATGAATACTTATTTTATCATATCTGTATTAGGTTGGTTAGTAATGCATTTTTTTATTTAAAAGGTCAGCAAATAAGTACACGCATACGTTAGAGATAACCGTGACTTATTGATACCATAGAAAAGCCTGTTGTGCAAGTATACCGGCTACCGTACCCTCCAGACCGGAACGTGCCAGAGTCATAATGGCGGCAGGAAAAAGTTAAGCGGTGGGTGCATGCCCAGGCAATTTGTACCGCAACTCTACCATATGCAATTACATTTATATATACGGAAATTTAAAAAATCACATTGAATAAGACACAGAGACATGCATCGAGGATAGAATGGAAGACGAGTTGCTGCCACCTCTAAGAGAATTTCGTAGAGATCTATAGTTTGAGTGTACTATTGTACTATGCACTAATTGGACTATTATTAAAATAACGCAGTTCTTCGATAGTAGGTACCTTCTGAAAAGTTGTATTAATTATTGATATATCGAACTATACCTTGTTTGTTAGATTTTTCCTTGTTAATACTATATGATGACTCTACACTGTGTTTCCGTCGCATCTAAAAACAAAAAAAAATATTCTTAAACGTAACTTTTTATGAAATTATTATTGTAATTAAAATAAATATATGTTATTCGTTTGATTTTTAAACGCCTCAGTAGTCTAGAGATTTATTGTTGACTACACAGGGCCCCGGTTCGATTCCTGGGTCGTGGACCTCAAAATGTGATTTTTCAATTTTATTATAGAATCAACGTTGCTCTTAATTGGATAAGTGCCCTGTTGGCGATGGGATTGCCACCTATCACTTACTTTTTTCAATGAAATTACTTTTTTACACCTCGGTAAGCAACATATAATAATGGTAACATTATAGTATATCTAATACGAATGAGCGATGTCGTGAATATTTTTTTAAACTTATAAAAGTAAATCCTCTTTTAAGTAAAACTAGAACACAGTAGAAATATTAAAGATTATTGAAAAAATAGAAAAAAATAAGTATAGGTACCTTCACGCCCATATGCGCTAAGACGTAAGTAAATGTAGTTTCGAACAATACACCCACGACTAGTCGAAGACATTAAGTCCCATAATGTGATAAGTGGCAAACCTGTTGTCAACCGGGCACATGCCTATTTAAACCCGGGCAACGTTGTTTTCACTAGAAAGTTGAAAAAATACATTTTTGTTAGCCGACTCTGGAACCTCATAAAGTCAAGTCGACTATCGCACCGCTGGACCACAGAAGCGATAAAAAAAATTAATAAAAAAATAGGTTAAACTTTTAATATTATAAAATCGTCTTAAGTTATAAAAAATACCTTTGTATAGTATTTTTATGAGGTTGTAAAAAAATATCTCTTTGCTTTACATACCTCATCATTACTACATGTAGCACCAGACTCTAAATAACTTATAAGTTTTGCTTCACTGCATGCCTCCAAGCTTTTCTTTCTTGAAATGTTGTCTCGACTGAAAATAATTGAATAGATTTTATAAATTTTATTAAAATGTTTTTATAAATATTTTAATACAAAGTTCTTAAGATAGTTTTATCAAGTTGTTTATCAAAAATTTGCATCTTCGTTGTAGTCTTCAATTAGACTTTTCTTATTACTAGTGGTCGTCCATTGGTCGAAAACTATATCTTGTTGATAAGAACACCATCTTCATTTCTCAAGACCAACTGCTTTGTTTCCAAATTTTTTAGTACGCCATTTGTGATATTTTATCGTTATCATCAATATATTTGTTTGTGTATGTCAAATGCATGGTAGTATGTGTATTGATTTAATGTACTTTATAAGCATTATTATTGAAAAATATTAGCATTCTGTACTTCTCCTACACATAAACTATAAGTGTGCCAAATTTTATGCTCCTCCGTCATGGCAATTTTTGTAAAAAAGGGTCCAAAGTTTTTGCTTCACCTATTAATATATGGATAATAACGGTGTAGGTGTCCCCATGCGCACGTCAGTATATCT
>NJDD01000411.1:199866-216963 GCA_002245505.1 Calephelis nemesis
AAAAAAGGCTACGCTTATGCCTAGCCTTCTTTGTTTCTTGACTATTGACCATTGGCAATAAACATCTGCTCTAGTTTTTCTACACAGGTCTAGTGAAGATGTTCCCTAAACATGTCAGTGAACCGTGTGACATTCTCGGGTTTAACGGATTGCGTTACTCCAATCAACTATTTTTCACCACTTATTGGAGCAATGTTATAGTTTCTTTAACCAGTATAATGGTGTCCGGTAGAATTAGACAATTCTTTGAAGGCTTGTTTCTTTGGCATGTTACTTGCGCTGCCTTTTATCTCAAGCTACACAGCAAGTCATTAGCAGCTATAGCAAACTATACGTTGTATTATGCTGTGTACATCCATAGAATAGATTTAATTTAGGTTCTAATAATTTGTCACATGTACCTATAGCTGTTTAAACCTTTCTTAGAACCTGTTTCAGGTTACTCGTTATGGGGACCACAAGTTACTTCCTCGAACAGTCGTCTTCATGATCCCCTTTAGCCTGCCACAGCTTTTTGTTAAACACATTAAATGATACGCTACAGGCGCTACAGTTATTATTTCTTTTAACTTCATTGAAGAAAGAGCTGGTATGCTCTTCAGGCAGGTTACTATTCCTCCATGGAGCATTTCTTACACCGAGAAGCGAATCAAATAATTCTCTCCCCCCAGTAATCAGAACGCTGCACTAAGCCAAAGTGCAGTCTTCTGGAACACAGTCATTTAGTGTGATCGTTCTAAGTATTCCGTTCTAAGTTTTAAGTTCTAACGTTTTAATATACGTCTGACGTTAACTAATTATGCCATGAAACGAATTGCCAGAAGCAACATTTAAAAGAACGGAATAAGAATGAAGTAGTTATTAGAAAAAGAAAGATCTGTTACAATGTTTTGCCATGTATTGCCAATATTGGCAATACTACTTATTGTGTATAGAATTACCCGTCATGATGTAATCTCGCGCGGGGTATGAGCACAGCGGGCGCGGGCGGCGGCGGCGGTGCGTGCGGCGGGGGGTTCCCCGGCACCAACTTCTGGCTGGACCGCGTTCGTTGTTGCTGGGGACACACAAATATTTTAAACTATCCTGAATAAATGTCCTGATAATAGTTGAGCAAGGCTTACTTTTAGGTAGACCAACTGACAACATAATGAAATGATTTTGTGATCGGCTTGTAAACAACTAATACACAAAAAGATAAATTCAGTTCTTACTGTTGGATATTCCACCTACCAGTACTAACAGATTTTCTCTTATCTTTTGTATTAAATCATTTCTTTTCCAAAAAAACTTAAAATATGTGATGTTTTCAAATCTTAAGTGAATAAGCATGGATAAGTTTCAATCTTTTAAGATTAAAGCTACTAAGGAAGCAAGTTGTTAATCCTTACTTATAATTTCACTTTTGACAATATGAGATGTGCTTGTGAATTTAATTTGTGCTAACTTTATAAAATAATTACAGGTATCGACTACATAATACGAATAATCGCAAAATTTTGTTTGGCGTTTACCAAATTTCCTTACTGACCTATCTGCTCACACAAAGAAAAACAAACCTTAGCGGGTATATATGGCAGGGAAGTGTTCTGCATACTGCAAGAGTCTGGGATATCTTGTCTCTCAACAATTAGCGCACGTCTGTCAGCTCTTTGCTTCGATGGCATATTGGTCTGGAAATGAAAAAAAATAATACAATACATTTATTTACCTCACACATAATCAAAGACATTAAAAAACTAAATTAAATATCTTTAATGCCAGGCGTTATAACAAAAACATAAATAGTTTCTAAAACTTATATATAGATGGCACTGTAATAAATTAACTAAAACGTAATCATTCAGAGTTTTGTAAACATTCTAAAACACCATCTCTGTGAATGTGTGTGAATTTTATACTTGGTGCGTACCTGATGTAAACTTGGCATCCCCTGCATACAACCAATTACAAATGTCTGTGTGGCGGCTGGGCCCTTACGACAGCAACACTTCTTTGACACGAAGATGATCACAGATATAACCACCACGGCTCCAATAACAGTCACCGTTATAAGTACCGCTGCAATATTTAAACAAAAATATTAATTTGATTAGTTTTATCTTTAAGTTGATATTTGCATAAACAAATACTTTTTCTTTAAAGAAAGTAGCCAATCAAATGAAATCAAGAGAAGCGAAGGGTATTCCCCCTTTTGACCAATTTTGATGAAATAACCTCAAACTGTGATTTGATATCATAGGGAGACGCACAACCAAAAAATGTCCAATCTTTGAATAATCTTTCAAACCCCGTTTCTTTGCAATTTATCTTCAGAAATGTTATTTAAAGTATATAAAGTACCTACTGTTTGATTCCTTACCTTTGAGATTGACTTGACAAGTCCTACCGGAGTACCATTTGAAGCACTCACAGATCATTGCACTTTCTCGATCGAAGCAGGTGCCATGGTAGTTGCATTCAGCACATCCTACTGCTTCCGCTGGAAATAGTAACCATATTTATTAGACTAAGTACTTAATAGATAAGGTGAAGCAACACCCTGGTCTAGGCATGTACTTTCGTTTCTCGCGATTGGAACATCTATCTATCTAATTGCTTATTTGGTTCAGCAGTCGGCATTAACTTCTTGAGGTCCCGGTTTCGATCCCTGGGCCATAATAAATATGCATTTTCAATTTTCTAATAAAAATGACGTTGTCTAGGATCAGACATGTGACGAAACAGACTCTGCAAAGCTGGCACCTAAAGTTATTGTTTATATAACAGTGTCCGTGATACCGCATATTTTTTTAGATCACATCTTAATAATTTGTACTTTATTGTGATTGGTATAACCGCTATAACACATATTTGCCACTATCGTTAATCCTACTGTCATAAAACGTATTAGCCAATACGTTTTTCCAGCGTGGTAGTTGGAATTAGGATCGTTAACAAGACTTTAATTAATGTATGTAGTGTATGGTGTCTATCGGTTGCACTCAGAGACTTTCATTATTTTTAAATCTTCAAGTCCACACATCTTCAAGTTCTTAGTGACTTAATGACCGATTAAATGTTAATTGACGTCTTTGAGTGCGGCCATGAAAGCGATGGGATTTTTTTACCATCAGGAAATCTATCTGGTTTTTGTCTACCATTACTACAAATAATTATATTGTTAACCAGCATCCTTAGCAGACTAACCATTCAAAATTTAATGTATTAAGAGGAACAGTGCAAATATTTTTCATTTACAAAAAAAATGGAGTTTTACCATGTGCCGAAGATGGAAACATTTCAACATAAGAACTAGTAATAAAAAGATGAGACACAATACTCACATGAGCAAATCCTGCCTGGATACATAGTGTTAACACTGAGATCAGCGAAGCCTTCCAGACAGCTGCAAGTATAGGTCCCACGAAGGTTGAAGCAGCGGGCGTGCTCGGAGCAATCGTGGAACTGGCGACTTATACATTCGTCAAAATCTAAAAAAATAAGCAAAATAATGCTCTAAAAACTTAACCTTTCACACTTTTTTCCAAATCTTGATCCGGACTTCTTTGCAGAATAGACTACCTGCCTTCCTACCAGACAGCTCACTTCGAGCATAGGCGTACCGTTAGCAACACCATGACATCTGACTAGGTGGTGGCCGATAAACTTACTTTTTATCGAGGCCTAACGTCTTGGCCTCAGGTTGGGAACGCACCATTAAAACCTTTCATGCGAATTTCTTACCATCTACTAATCCGACTGCATGTTTGCCTTCCAGTATCATAAAAAAACAATAAATCCCAGTCAACGCAGAGGCTTTTTTCATCATCTTCCATTCATTCAATTTCTATAAATTATAAAAATGACTCATAAAATTATTATTGATATATATTATTTATTATTGATATAAAAATAATGGCTTATAATTGAATGAACTAAGTAAAAAATCCTGGGTGACCGATAGTGAATATTACACGAAATTTACCCTTTCTTCAATTTTAGGGGAATGTATTTAGTAAATTATAGTAACTGGAGCAAGCCAATTTCGTGGTACCTATGTATTTATATTACATTTAATTTCCACCGGCCCTTATAATATACATTGCGTTGTGGTAACTTATATCTCATTGCAATATATCTTTAATGTTCAACACATTAACCTTATTTCTCACGATAAACATTCTAATCAAAACCTTATTTTAAATAGAAAGTTTACTTGAAAAAGTCCCGCTATCAGCTCATCCATCAGAGTTGATTTAGATTGGAAAATGTTACATAGCTATACATTTCTGTGTAATATTTGAATGAGTATGTATACTTACATCAATCATAAATATAACAAAAAGAAACCCTATTTCCCATTCCCTCGGTCATAGCGTTGTCATTTTTGTTGTGTTTGTTATTGTCAGAACAAGGATCACATTTAAAAAATCAGTATTCATAATAAGAACAGGACAGCCTATATAGGCTCAGCTGGTCTAAAATTAAATCTTTATTTTTATTGGTAATGTTTCGCTCATTCTTTGTTATTATCAGGAAACGATTCTTGTAAGTTTAGCGAAACATTAAGAAATTTGAATGGAAAGAGAAAAAAAATGTAAATTTAAGTTTCAACATCATAGAAAATTTAAGAATTCAATTTTCGTAATTCAGTCAAGAAAATGTCTGTAGGGTGAGCTAATTGCACATATAATTCACCTTTTATAATGGCCATAACATTCGATTTGTTCTAAAAGATGGGAAGAAAATTTGTTTGAAGCAATCAACTAATCTTGACTATGAATATACTTACCGCTGACATTTAATCTGTCCAACAGTTGTTCCGCAGCATGAACCTGGGTACCTCCAAGGCTGAAGTTGTTATGTCGAAGATATTTCTCGATTACTTCTTTGAGTCGAGTTTCGTGCGCATTGTCAGAAAGCTGTAACCATAACTTACATTTATAGATGATGAAAAAAATGAACCGCCATTTCGAATGTACGGATATTGTATAATGTTTAAATAATGTATAAACGGATGTACCAATTTTGATAATAATTCTTTTGTTGTATTAGTTAATGTCAGGAGAAGGATGATATGTATAGTGAAACCGGGAAAATTGCTGAGAAAGTGGGAAAATCACTCTTCAATTTTGTCTATACAAATCAATTATTATAATATATACTATATATAATATATAAATACAATTAGTAGCTGCGAAGCGATACAAAGTTCGCCGGATCGATTAGCGTACAAAAATTAAGCACAGTAGAATTGCAAAAACCGACTCCAACTATTACGTTAAGTGCCAAGTCGTGATTTTTTCATTCATTTTCTTGAAATATAGCTATTATGAATCCGATAGTCTCACATAGATTTTATCAACATCCCACTAGTGGTATTGAGTTATACTTAATGATAAAGACGTCAGCATAAACAAAATGTATGCATTATTTGCAATAACTCACAAAACACTAGTTGGATCATGATAAACTTTATATGGGACCACTTCGGAGGCGTGACCTACATTTTTAACAAATAATCATCAAAATTGTTTTATAGTTGTCCGAAAAATCGCGTAACTATGTGCGTTTGTTCGAATTGAGAACCTTCTCTTTTTTGGAGTTGGTTAATACAATGTCAACTCTAAATGTGTATTTTCAATTTTTATTAAAAACAACGTTGAACGGGATTAGACGACCCGGTAGGCAATGAATTTGATGGTTCTTTTGAGCACCAACTAAACTTATTATAAGTGTACAAAAAGAAAAGAGATAGAACATTATAAAGAAATTAGTCCCGACATGTCAATTCGTGATATTTTAATCAATATTTTCCAAGGATTATATTAATGTATATATAAATGTCATGTTAGGTACAAGGTAATGTATAGGATAGGTTACTCAATCCCGGATTATGTTCTCTCTATTAGAAAATTAAAACTACAAATTTTCTAGTGTACGGGGATCGTACACGGGACCTCAAGACGTCAAGTCCGACGCCGAACCGCTAACTATTATAACTATTAATTTTTAATATTATTTTTTGATGTATTTGATGCACAATAAAAAGTTATTTGTTAGCTGAGAGGTTCGCATTCACGTTTAACGCCACTAACCAACCGGGGGGCTCGAGTTTGGTTCTCAATGAATATTTGTGTGATAAACATTCAGATGTCTGCATTTCTAGGTCTGGAGTTGTAACAATTGGGACCTGATGCAGCCAAGGCCAACAACTGAACCGCTAGACCACAGAGGCGATCGTGTTTGATCGCATATTCTTTTTTGAAAGTGAAAATGAAAATTATTTATTTGCGGAATATGTGCGTTAAAAAGTTGTTACAAAGATATTTAATAATACAACATACTCTACCACATTGTGGTGTGCAAATATTTAACTAAATTTAAAGAACTTACATATTTATATTAAAATGTACACTTTAATCGCAGCACTTGTTTACATTTTTAATAAACATTTTATTTATTTATAAACATAAATTTCATAATTTATCATAAATAAATTTAAAGGTAGATTAATTTTTAGTCTTATCTACCGTACACTACTTTGCTTTAAGATTATATTCAATATGTGTAATTTGTATTGCACGTACCTGTACATAGAAATCGTTCATCACACCCTGATATTTTTCTCCATTAGCCCCTCGAATATCAATAGGTCTGAACTTAGTAATATGTACTCCATGGTAAACGTCTCTAAGATCTGATTGCATAATCATCCTGTTCAACCCTTCGTATGATGCTGATGCCAGACTATTGTATTCTTTGCTCGAATTGTTTGATAGACTTTCGTGGAAGACCAATCTTTGGTTACCCTGTGACCCAAGGGCAAGTCCAACTGAATAAGTGTATGTAGCTGCAACACATTCAACAAAATACATGATTAAGCATAGTAAAACTGCAACTAATTTATTATTATTAGGTACCACGTCACGATTTAAAAAGCACGAAAGATAGGTAATGAATGAGTGTGGAAATGATTCCGAGATGGCTTCGTATACGGCTCATTAAAATTGATGTTAACATCGACAAAAAATTGTGCATTATTAAATATAACTCAAAAACCACTAATCGGGTCATGGTTGAATTAATATGAAACCACCTCTGTATTATATATAAAAAATTTAGATAAAAAACTAACCTCCGTCCATATACACCATTTCGTTTTCTATGTATGCTAGCTTTAGACTACTCATACTCATAGCTATATTCTCCTTACTCGCATATACTGACGAAAGTTTAACTAGATCTTTACCGAACTAATAAAACATATTTTATGATAAATGTAGTAGGTATATTAGAAAGTATATTAAAAATAAGTTAATGACAAAATCCTGGGCAGAATATTTAAATAATAAAAAAAACATTTATTATTTCGGGTTTTTGCTGACAACCCTTTATCAACGCGTTCGCAATTAAACAGCGCTAAAGTTGAGTAAATTTTTTTCATTATCTAATCAAGGCAATGATGATGTAGTTTGTCCAGGCAAATTTAATGTAATTAATGTAATTAGGTAACTTAACTTCTGCAATTTTTTGAACGTCCAAAACTATAAATCGTGATGAAATTTTTGTATTATCTTAATGTTAAAACATACTAAAATATACAAAATAGAATAAACTACCAAGATTTTTTTTGACAAACCGTTATTAATATATTTTTTAATATACCAAATTTATTATAAAATTCGTTGCATTCTGTTATCAGTTTGGTGAAGGTCGATTTAGGTTTGGATCTTGAAGTATAAATAAACATTTGATTCCAATTTCAAAATAGCATGCTACGTTATATTCTTTTAAGCCTATAAAATTCTTTTTACAACAATAATACTTTCACTTTCAACGTTAAAATGCTGTGGAAACGTAGTGAATACAAGATATCGTGATTTTTAACTAATACAATCTTCGATTTTAACATTTCAACCAAATATTTAATGTTAAGAAATGAGAATGTACTGAATAAATAAGAACCACTAACGTTTACAAGGCCGGTCAGGGAACATTCGAGCGAAGCCAGGTCTGCACACGCATTTCATAACTCCATCTATTCTCTGACATCTTTCATTTCTTGATGCTTTGCAATCCGGTTGACATTCTTTGCCATAGCCTAAAGTACAAAGAAACAAATTAAAAGGCACAACATAACAATTTAATTTAAAATTAGTTTATACATTACCTGCAGGGTGTCCAACATTTGATGTTTCTAAAAATGGTGTTCCAGCTAATAATATCTCACCAAATAGTACTTGAGAAACTCCGTTATTAACTTGTTCGTTTCTAGTAATTCCATCGTAATCACCAGTTTCAAGCTCTGTATTTATTGTTGGAGATTTACCACCATTTTGTGATTTATTCATAACAACAAAGAATGTATCATTATCTTTTTCTTCTTCCAACTCTATCTTTTGTATGTTTTCTGTAACTTCACTATCTCTTATGACAAAGTTATCACTTTCTTCAGATGACAATGAAACATCATCTAAAGCAATTTTCGTTGCAGATGGAATGTTTTGAACCGGTGTTGGTTCAACTTGAGGTAATGGGATATGTTTTGTGACTGTTTCGATAATAGTAGTAGGTTGTACCTGTGTGTATATCTCAGTTATAACATCGACTACAGTTGATGTTTGTGTGTTAGTAAGAACCAACGTTTGTGTGACAGCACCTTCAGCTTTACTAATCAAGCTAGTTTTAGTATGCGTTACTGTCAATGTGTGGGTGAGATTGACAAAACCAATACTTGAAACCGTTTTTGGTGGCTCGGACAAAGTCTTTGTAAGTGTAATAATAGTCGTTTTAAATTCCGTTTTTGTAGGTATGTAATCATCCGCAATCTTTACTTCGTTGCCAGCGTGATGGGTGGGTTGAATTTTATTATCTGAATAATCTTTAACTAGAGTTAGTGTTGATGTGATTGTCTTTTCAATAACCGATGTCACATCTGGTAAACTGGCAGGCATTGTGCTTTCGCGTAAACTTTCCGTTGGCTTAATGAAATAGTCTTCAAACACAGATTCCGAACTTTCTATAATGCTAGGTGTATACATAACATGTGGTCTAGACGTAATAGGTCGAATATTTTTCTTGATTGGCATTGTTTGACGCGTTGGTTCTGGGCGAGTGAAATTTCTTACTGGCTTATTAATTGCGAAAGGTTTTGGTGAGTAAGGTTTATGCTTGCTTGTGCTTACTTTTTTTTCTTCGCTATGTGTAGGATAAGGTTTTCTAGTACGATTTTTATAACTGGATGTACTAACTTTTGTTTTTTCAGTAGTGATATCTTCTTGACTAATCTCATAGCTGCTTTCATAAATATTATCCGTATTGTTTATATGTTTATTAACAACAGAACTCGTTGGTTTTATAGATTCGATAGTGCCATAATCGTTTGCATTATATTCATTAGAAGTATCATATTCATACGAGTAAATATGATCAACCGTACTTTCTGCCTCGGTAATATTAGATTTATTTGATTTGGTTGGTGTTTTAGCTGTAGTGGAAGAGTTTGGAGTATAAGTTGAAGTAGATTCAAAATTGATATTTGATGAAAATCCTACTCCAGATGAAGTCAGCCACCCGGACGAAATGGGTGTTGGGAATATAACTAAATTGGTTGTAGAATGACTTGGAACAGTTATGATAGTAGGTTCTAAAGTAACTTCTTCAGCGAAAGAAATCTTTGAAGGCATTTTAATGGGAGGTGGCAAAAGTTGCGAAGAAGGCTGTTCGCGATTAAACGTAGGTCGTTTTGCTTTATTGACAATATCATAATTAGGTCTATAAGTTGAAACTTCTTCGTGGCTGACAGGTTTTTTAACCGGTCTATGAGTGGGCGTTTTAGAATTAAGTGTTTTTGGAGGAAACTGTAAATGTAATGGTGGTGTTCGAATCGAAACAGATGGTTTGACGGTCTGTGGTACTCTCTGAGGGTACTTCGTTGTTGGTCTTGGTGGAGGTGGACTCATTCCCATTATTAAGTCACTGTTACTAGGAGATTTAAAATTGTTTTCAAATGTTGGAGGTGGTGGAGATAAGTTAATGATTTCATTGGCAGAATCATTATTTTCTAAATTAGTTGATATTGTGAATGTTGGTAATGTTACTTTTTCATTACCTTTAACTTTCAAAGGTTTCTTATCCTTGATTTTTACTATTGATGTAATAATATCAGAGTCATTTTTCATTTTGATGTTGTTATTAGCGGCCATTTCATGTATTTTATTTAAATTATCAACGTTATTGGTAGTTTTTTTCATCTCTTCACCGATATTTAAATCTATATTGTCTTCATAAGATATGTTTGTAGAATTCTCAAATAATTGATTTATTTGCCAATGCGGTTGTTGCAGAGGGTGGTCTAAAGGTATTACAGGTTTTACTGTGAATGGTCTAGGTCTTTTTTCATCATAAATAGGTTTCATATTATTCGACTCAACAACAGCTTTTGTTATTGGTCCGAAAGGTTTTTCTGTTTGGCTGCCAGAATTAAAATCAATAAATTTATTGCTAAGTTGTGGTAATGGTTTTCCCAAAACTGAAGAGTTCAAATTATTCTGTTTTTCCGACGCTGTTGACAAAATTGGGACTTTAACTGATTCTGAACTAACCTCCCCATCAATGTCGCCACTGTTTTCATGTATTTCTTCTCCGTCATATACTTCATCAGCGTTTTCAAATACAGGTGTTACTTTTTTGAAATTCAAATTAAAATCACTTTCGGTAGTATTTTCCCTACTTTCGTCTTTAAAGTGTATATCAAACACTGGCTGCTTGGGACCAAAAACAGAAGGTATATATTTAGAGTTATGTGTTTGGCTTGTCCATGAAGAAGCTGTTGTTTTGTCTGCTTCATTAGGCATTGAAAATGGTTTCCCAATTTTAAACTTATTGACATTTTTATTTTGATCCCATAGATTAGTAGGGGGTTTACCAGCAGTTGCTATTTTTTGTCCAAACTCAGGTAAACTATCTTGCTTGTAATCATAATTTAAGGGAATCGCTGTTCTAGTAGACGCTTCGACGTCAATATTTTTCAAATTACTTTCATTTAGAATACTGGAATACCACCCATGAGAGTTAGTTTGGTAGTTTGGTGTTATTTTGCTAACTGTAGGAGCATTTTGATTGTTTTCATTTAAAGTTATTTTAGTATTAATATTTGTGTTGTCGACTGAATTTGTTACAGGATTTTTCTTATTTTCACTTACACTTAATAAATGAATGTTATTATTTTTATTTATATTTTTAGAATCATATTCACTTAACATTGGGAAATTAGCGTGACTGTTAAATGAAGTGATTATAAAAGGTTTCATTTTTTCTTTATCTTGTGTCAGAGCAACACTACTCTTATCACTTCCTTCTAACCTTTGATCAAAAGATTGATTGTATTTCTGACTTTTGTGAATTTCACCGCTAACGTAGTTGTGATCTTCGTAACTATTAGATGGTATTCTTTTGCCATGTAATGCAACTGTCTCGTATTTGGCTGGATCATCTTCCACTCTAATGGCAAAATTAGTGCCTATTGGAATATTGGCATTCATTTGATCGTTCTGTGAATTAACGCTAAGTGGTACAGTAATACTTGATCCTAAAACATGTGCTTGATTATTAGTATTTGCATAATCTATATTTGTTGCCTCATTTAAAGTGACTGCATACATATTATCTCTCTCGTCGTTTTTCATAGAGGAATTGTTTGTAGCTCCAAAGAGTATTGAAGTGGAGAAATGGTTTGATTGAGAATTCGCGTACTGCAGATTATTGAAATTACTTGATGAGCTTATTGGTGGACTTTGGGATTGTGGTACTTTAAAAGAATAAGTACTCGTTGGTGGACCATTAGACATTTGAGTTGCAAAATATACCTCCGAGGTTACTTTTGGTGTTAATTGACTAGGGGCGGGATGCTGAATATTATAATGGACTTTCATATCATGTACTGGTTTATTTCGTATTATTGGCCTTTGATTATATGGTTTATTTTTATCATAATAAGAATCTTGATTATAGTGCAACTTAGGAGGTGGTGGTGGTACTGCCAGATAGTTTTCATACTCTTTATCAATTACATCTTTTCCATTAAGTTTTCCTTTAAACTCTAGATTATTTTTGAATTTATCAGGATTATAAACTGTTATTTGTGGGCCAATTTGAATATGAGTTTCTTGTTCACTTGTAGCTGGAGGTAACTTATTGTATTCTTTTGACCGTTTATTATCATTCCACCTAAGTTTCTCGTCATTTTGTATTTGGGGTTCTCTGACGGCAGAGGGGGTAACATTTGTACCAAAAGAAATATGAGCACTTGGCTTTACAAAAAATTGATTTTTATTAGGAGAAACATTGTGTACATTAGTCATATGAGGTGCATCAATACTGAAACTACCAAAATAGCCTGGCTCAGGATAGGGTAGAGGATCGTCAACATAGTTTCCAGTTTTATGTGGTTCAGATGAACCAGCAAAAACTAAAGCCGTTGAACTTCCATGAGGAATCAAAACATTAGCAACTTTTGAAGGCTGTATATCTACTAAAAATGGTTTAGATACTGCGTCTTGGTCGTCAGGTATAAAATATCCATCTGTGGTAATTCTGCTACTAACAATTTCTGATGAACTAGGGCTATTATCAGCGAAATCTAAATCTTTGTGACTATCTTTTGTGTATCTATGGTCATTATTATTTTCATTTTGGCTATTATGCGAAGGTTTGGCTAAAGATGGTATATAATCTAAAAACACAGGTCTTCCGTGATTTGTTAACATAGGAGTGTTATGTCTAACTTTATTTATAGCTTTATTTTTTTCTTTTGCACCAGATGAACCTGACGATAGAGGCACATGAGACGTGATTTGATGGTTAGTAATGGGAATATTTTGGCTGGTGTAGGTATTTTGTGATCGTAAAGCATTTGTGGGCTTTGGTTTGGGTAATTCTGGTGGTCTCAAGTCAAATGAGTCGTCAACTTTAACAACAGAATTGGGACGTATGTCTACTCGGTGGGGCTTTTCTTTAACATTATAATTATCACTACTCATAACAAAGTTATCTATAGGCGGTGGACTAACAGGACTTTGTAATTTCATGCCACTCGCTCCTAGTGTTAATGGTCCACCAACTGCAGGCTTTCCTACTATAACATCGGAATTAGCAGTTATAATTTCTCCGGGACTAATAGGTATACCTCCATTTACAAGAGGACTTTCATGGACAAATTTAGGTTGAACTAGATGACTTTTTGAATGTTTAACATCTGATGCCCAAAAATTTTGGTGTAAAGTAGCATTCTTAAAACTGACTTGCGATTCAGAAGTTTCCATATCATCAACTGGTATATAAATTGGAAAATTTCCTTGCTTTGATTCTACATCTGTATCAATTCTCTTATTAGCACTATAGGACACAACTTTATTAACAGGTGTAAGTGTCGTTGTGGATGTAGTGGAAGTAGTAGTAGTAGAAGAAGGGTTTGCATTATCTTGACGTTTCATAAATCCACCTGTCATTTTTTCTATCACTACTGGTGCCAACTGAGACAATCCCTTTATTCCTAAAGAGCCAAGCTTAATAAGTTCAGCTACCACTAGTTTATTTTTGTTGATATTTTGTGTTTTTTCTGGTTTATTTTTATCTGAAGTTTTATTACTGGAAATTTTATTTGCTTGAATTGGAGCTTGTTCATTAGTAAGGAGACCAGTTGAATATACCGAATTAGGATCCTTATTGTTAGAAAAATCACTTAAAACTTCAGTATACTTTTCAACAACCTTGTCTGTTGGTGCTAAATGAGAACTACTTTCATACTCATACGGATGGTATTGTGTTTTCTCAAAGAAAGGTTCTTTACGAGTCGGTTTCACCTCATTAGTTATGTCACTGTACCTTGTCTTCATGACATGTTTTTCAGAATTTGAATTAAATTTATCAGTATATTTTGTTTTCAGATCTTCTGTTCTATCTTGACTACAAGAACACGAACTCGTGCACAAAGCGTGATTAACTTCTGAAGGTTGTATCAAGTCAAAACTATCATCGTTGTGGTCTTTCCTTTTATCCATTTTCGGCATGTCGTTATAATATATGTCGTCTGATTGAGATGCATCTTTCGTGTTAAACTCAATATATTTTGTCTGTAATTTAAAAAGAAAGGCATTAAAATATTATAACTATCAAATTAAATTATAAATAGAATTAGGAAAGGTCTTAATCGACATTTATAGGAATAACAGTTAGTAATACTACCAATAAGCTTTTGTATTAAAAAAAACTTTGGGGAAATTCTGTAGAAAATGTTAAGCGTAATTTATATTTATTTAAAGCAGGAACGTGTGAAACCCAGGAAATTGTAAATCAAGGGCTCCAAATATAGCCTTACTTTTGTCGGCTTAAAATCTGTAAAGACATCTGTTGCGTACACATTTGTAACAGATTCGGTAGTGACTACGGAAACAATTGTTTCAAACGTTGATATAGCACTTCTTTTGTTTTGAACTACTGTAGTTAAATAAGTGTACGTAGTCATACAAGTCTTGATTATGTAATTATGCTGCATAAGTTTATGCGATGGAAATATATCACTCATAAGTTGACGATTTACAACTGTAGATACTGCTGACGATAACAATGACTTATTTAGTGATGCAGAGCTCATTTGATTCTGTGTCGGCTTTACATTTATTAGCTTGAATTTTCGCTGGGAAAAAAGATACATTTTAAAACGCATGTATATATAATCAAACATAATCATAGGCATATAACAAATTTAAATTTTATCATAAATAGTAAATTAAACAGTATTTTCGATATTGACAATACATTACCTGATCATGTTTACCCTCAGTCTCCTTGTTTTTGACTAAAACTTCTACTCCGTTTGACATTATTCTTGTAGCTACATTATTTAATTTTCTTTCGTCGTCTTGATCATGTTCAATGTCTATTCCTCTTCCAGGTCTCCATGGTGTGTTATCATAAATTATACCATTTGAATTAAATGCTGAAATTATTTAAATTATTTTTAATTTAATGTACACTCTTAACTTCTTATTAATAAACTTAGACTATCTTACGAATAAAATTTAGTTGTAATAAAGACTATAACACCAGGCTAAATCTTGAAGTACTTTAGTCGGTGTCTATTAATAAGGCGATATGTGAATAAATTATTAATCTTCTTAATTTCATAGTATTTCACAAGTATTTACACATTTTTTGAATAATAGTAAAATCTACAAATATAATAAAACAGAAATAAAATGAAATCTGTACATGTTCATAACATTATTGACAAACAATATTTGCTACGTATAGCAAACTGGATACCGAACCCAAAACGATGATTATTAATTTTCTTGTATGTGTCTGTTAGTCGGTTCTTTTTTTTTCTCGCCAATGAACGGATTCATACCAAATTTTAAGTAGTACTAGCCCGGGTCAATATTTAAGATACTTTTATCTTTATCTTTGGTAGCCATCACTAACTACGAAAAGTCACTTCAATGCATGTACGAGTCGCGGGCAACAGCTAGTGTAACATAAAATACACACATACCTTCACGCCAAGTCCCTTACGGGGTAGGCAGAGAGTATCAAGTGCCAGACCTCACGATCCTGACAAACCTGTCTTGCTTCTCCTTCACATTCATTACCCTTTTCATACCAACGCGCCGGTTTCGGAGACTAATATAATATATCAAATGAACACGTGAACAAACAATAATACTAATAAGTAATTTAAATCGTAAATTTAATTAAAAAAATGTTTTATGTAATCTACACGATTATTTACAATGGGTATATACAAGCACGTATGGCCACAATCACAGAATAAGCATTTACACTGGCGAATTCACACTTTTACGCTCTGTTCGGGAAGATAGGCTAATGATAATATTTAATTTATGATAAAGGTTAATTGATTTACTGGTGTTCTCCCAACAGCTTTGCCCGCGTAAAAGTGTGCACTGTACAAAATCTTGATCAAGGCGTCCAATATTTTGTATACGACTCTTTGATGCGAATCACGAGCGTATGTATACTTCTAATTTATTCGCAGTATTTCTAATTTATTCGCATTCGTCCAATTATCGGCAGGAACCACAACCTTGTTTGAGAAAAAAAGTTTTCAAAGTTTATATTTCAGTTGCAATAATAAACGTAACACCAAAAAACTCGCTCGGAAATTGTCCAAGAGTGATGTTAAGAGTCTGCAAAACCAGTCTGTTTGTATGAAAAGGGTAATTAATGTAGTGGAAGTCAGAAAGGTCTGCAAAGACCGTGAAATTTGACACTCGACACTCTCAGCCAACACACACAGTTGGGGACTTGGCGTCAATATATGTCACCAAAACCCCATTATAGCAACATATTTTTTGGTAAAAATCATAAAAATAGAGTGAAATGTTTGTGTACATTATTTATCAGGTGAATAAAGATGTTACTACTAGTAAATAATATCAGATTCTAATACGAAACAAACGAACTTATCATTTAATAATATCCCTGTATCAGAAATAAGCATGAATAAGATAAAACTATAATCTAATCATTAAAGTTGGAAACAAATTATCGGATGTGGCTGACTGACGTGACTGACAGCCGCGACTTACGGCTAGGCTACGAGAATCGGCGGTGCGAAAGGCGAAGCGTCGGGCGAGGCGACCATTTGCACCGTTTGCACGCCACGGGCAGTCGCGTTCGAGGCCCGACCGGTAAGGAAGTCCAATAGCGAAATGTCTTTGTCGAAATTATCTTGATATTGCTTAGAAGGTAAACTCAGTTTTTAAGTTCAAGACCTAAAGAGATTGTGGAGTATATGATTAGGATAAGAATCGGGGTATAGATGAAGAATTCCACTAGAAGTACGAATAAAACAGAATGTACCTATACAGAAAAAACTTCTCAAGTTTACGAGATAGATTGTTCGATTACATTCTTATAAATATTTAACCTGAATAGGAGAATAAAGGCAATGCAAATACAATTTCAAATGTAAAAAGTGATTTTGACTTTGTTTACAGCTAGAATTTCAGCAATAAAAGTTTCGGTGTTCATGTTTCGCTGCAATAACAACTAAACGCATTTAGTCAATGTACTATTCACCGCAACTGC
>NJDD01000411.1:216987-241887 GCA_002245505.1 Calephelis nemesis
GCTAACGCCGATCCATGCGTTTGTTACATGTCCGCCGCGTCGCAAGTCACCTATACATTTCGCCAATGTCAGCCGAAAGTATCCGCGGACGGCAAGTGAACATTTATCGTCCGTATGCCGCGGTTGATAATATTATGTTCCCAGCTTTAACCTTTTTTACTACTCTTTGCTATAAATTCTTCCTGCTTGACTTATTGTGACTTCATGCTTTTACAAAATAATTTACAAAACAAATTTTACATATTATGTTTTTAAGTAAATATATGATATAAAATATAAATTAAAAATATCTACATACGAAATAATTTGCTATTTCGTGTAAAAGTTAGTGTCTAATTAGCATTCCAAAATAAGGCATTCATGTACAACTCATACAACTTAACACTACTTTTTACAAAATCTACAAAGAATGGAGATGTTCTTAAGTCATCTTCATCAAGTAGACGTGATATTTTGAAGTAGGGTTGATCCGTGATTCGAAAGCAGGGACATAATAAATTGATATGCTATTACAAAATCAATAACACTCATATTTCAAACTGATTATTTGAATGGGCATTTAAAAACTATTCCCTTGCTTTATTGTAGTTTAAATTCGTTAAAAGCAACGCCAAGTACCTATATTGTAATTAAAATTGGAACTAAGGATTACCTTTTTAATTTTTTTCATAATTTATAAATCACATCACAATTACAAATCACAGTGAAAATTATATAAAGTTTACTTTCTTTACAAACGATCCGTCCCAAAGGATGAAATAATTTAAGAACATCTTCTAGAAATCTAACAGACAGAACAAAAGATTTACTCACCTCCCACGAAGGTTGGTGACACGGGATGAAGGATGTACCATTCGTGCTGGATCTTCAAAGTTCCCTGTCAAAGTCCTGTTTAATCTGTCCTGTAATCTTTAAGTCAAATTATACGTCATGCAGTTCCAGTCAAGCTTCAGTCCTGTATAGGTTATTATGTTATGTTATGTTATGTTATGTTATTGAACTCTTTGCTTCAGTCATTAAGTGAGTTAATTAAGTCTTGTTTCGTCCTAGTTTGAACTTCATATTTGGAACGATATAGTTATGGTCATACTTTTAGAGACATATCATTCTTTTATTATACACGTAACATATATTTTTTCGATTCAAATCAATATTTTTTTATTTATATATAAATTGCAAATTGAATAACTAGTTTTTTGAATTTTATTCAAAAATTTATTTAGAATACTGAGTCAGTAATTCAAGTTGCGAGACTTCGACTTAAACACCCTTTTAATTAATTTATAGAAATTGTATTGAAATGCTAACTGCAGCCACTCAATCGTCATCGGAACCTAATGGATTTTGTTGAGTGGAGAATAAAAATGTCAATTTTTTTTTCTTCTAGTGGTGAGTTGAGTTTCTTGAAGCTAAAATAACAATTACATCTACCAAATCATAGGCGAACTTTTAAGATATTAATAATTTACACGCCTAAGGTTTCCCGTGGCAGAAATATGTCAATTAGATGGGTCGCCTTAAAGGATTACGAACGGAGACAACTTACTTTTGAAAATTCTTAAGCCTCCAAATCATCAGAATATAAACATGCACTTATTGGCATGCAATAAACACACCGTTCTTTACTCTTACATGCTCGAGTATTTTTGCAGGCAAACCTTATTATACGCGCCCGTATACAGGGTGTATTTGACACCGTAACGAAAACTTCTGTGGTAGTTTAGATACACATCAGATTTCAAAATTCCGTTAACAGTTTTTGTCCGCAATATATAGCGAACAAAATATATGCATTAAGCCGCGCTTTGCGAGCTGTAGGTGCCGAACTAATACCTTGTTTTATCACATTGCTATTTTTAGTAAAAATGTGTTATTTATTAGGTTTTAGAATATACAGAATGTAATAATAGTGATCTCAATATTTTTTTTTTAAATGAAATTTCCGACACGAAATCCCAACTACATATGGATGTCTATTATGTACAGATTCCATGGTTACATTTTTCGGTACGCTGTCATTTACACGGTGTTTAGAGACTCGATACATTTTGGAGATCATTAAGTAACTTACGGAGAATCTCAGATATCTTAATCTGACGCGCCTGAGTTACTGCGAAAATCCCCTATTGGTCTTTCCTACCATAACTAGTACGAGTGCTAGTAATAAGATTTATTCACAATATTTTAACAAATGTTTAATAATATCCAAACTTACAGTTAAATCATAAATCATTTTGTTGTAGGTTGTATAATAGAATGCATTCGTTACGCTAAATATTCTATTACAAAAGCGATGAATAAAAATCATATTCAATTCAATACTTTTATTGTTTAATTCGTAGTTCGCAATTTACAGGTAAAGCATTTCGAGTATAAAAATTACGTACAAACACTAAAGTTACTATTTATGAGTTATTCTTAGGCAGTGATTAGACTGGAAGTATTTATTATATTACAACTAATACTTAGTAAGTATTTAAAGATAGTAGATTTATCTGGTAACACGCAAATGTTTCGTTAAACGTAATGATATCTCCACTGCGATATTACAAAGAGTGTTCATTTCTTATAAATTAACGTTAAAACTATAAGGCACTATTCTTACTATCATACAACGTAAATAAATAACTAAAACATTATATATACCTAATTAGTTGTTTGAATTTCAAGAGACATCGTCAATCGAGCTTTGTTTTGAATTTCTAATCGTAGCTGGGATTTGTAATCTTACAACATATGTCGGTGATGCGTTATTATTTACATGACTGCTAATTTTACCAATGATACTCTCTAAGCTTTGAGTTTCAGCTTGTGAATCTGTATATGACCCACTTATATATTTGTCTAAATCAGATTCCACAGAATTTTCTAACAAACTATCTCCTTGTGAGCTTATAATTTGATCCACTGTAGGTAAAACCGAAGGAAGTAATTTAACATCTTCATAATATATAGCTTCACGTTTCCTTACAACTTGGGTATCATCGGATACTACAGTTGAAAGAACTGTGCTGAATTCCCCGGGATGTTTACCAGATACATATAAAGTAACGACACTTGTTATTTTGGGTGGAGCTGGTTTCTGTGGTTTCGGCTTGTTACGTCTTCGACTAGGCGGTGCTGTAGGTGGGGGTAAGTCCTCACTATCCTCCGATATATCTTCGGAGAAGTCTTCGTTACTATTTAAATCTGTCAGAATATTAGGTTTCGGACTGTTACTATAAATATCATTTAAATTGGGACTTCCTAAAAGATTGTTGGAACCAAGATTAAGGTCATTTGGTGATAACCCAAGCAAAGGATTCGTTGTCTGTAACGAAAGAGCCTGTTGCTGCTGTTGCTGCTGCTGAAGGAGTAGTGGCAAAAGTAAGGAATTATACTGAGGGGGTGGTGCTAAAACAGTTGGCGTAGTAACAACAGTATCCGTAAAATACTCTGTAGCAGTAATGACACTGGTTGTCGGATCTACTATAGTTGTTAATATAGGTGTACCTCTAAAAGTAATGGGCAGCACAGTTTCTCTAGCATCTGTAACTGTTGTTACATACGTTGTTGTACGTGTTTTATACTCTGTGACTGGCGTTTGTACAACAGGTTGCTGGGGTAATAAACCCTGACCTTGAAGTGCAAGTAATGGATTAATAGCCGGTTGTTGGTTACCAAGAAGAAGTTGCGAGAGTAGTAAATTTGCTAATGGAACATTCGCACTTATTTCTGGGGTAATAGTCTGAACTATAGGTTCAACGTTATATACAGTACTAGGCAAGATATGTGAGTACGAAGTTTTGCGTCCTCTTATAGTTGTAGGTGTGAAAATCACAGTTGTAGTGGGTGTTTCATGTAAAATAAACTTAGTAACTTTAGTTGCACCATTATCACCTAATTCCGTAGACTCAACTGCAAGGACTAATTGTTGTATCCCAAGTGGGCCCACCGATGTTGAAACTTGATTTAAAAGCAAAGTTTCTATTTTGGGCTTTGCAGTCAGAACATTTTTATATTCTGTTATTTTACCATTAACGACAGGGATAGTTACTTCAATAGGTACTTGATGTGTGATTGTAATTTTTCCATCATTTAAAATATTATCAAATTTATTGTATCTTTCACCACTCAAATTTTCAAAAGAACTTCTTTGTCTGCTAGATCCTCTACTAGTAGTTGTACGAGATCTGCCTCTACTAGTTGATCTGGATGAGCTAGATCTTGCAGACGGTGTTCCCTTATTTAAAAGCCTAGGTGATTTTGGTCTTGAGGAATAAGTAGTAGTACGTGAAGACGACCGAGCATTACCTCTTTTATAAGCGGGTGCAGCAGTCGTAGTAACTCGGCTTTCACCTCTTATTATAAATGGCTGCCTTGAAGATGATTTAGGAGCAGCTGAAGCTGTTGTTGTTCTAGTGTTTGTTGAAGAACGAGCATTATAGCGCCCAGTTTTTTGTTTTTGCGGTGGAGGTGCTGGAGGTTCTGTGTCAGGCTCCAGTTCAGGTCGACGCGTGCTAACTGATTTAGGGCCAGGTCTTCTAAAATTGTTGTACTTTACTCTACTTCCATAATCAACTTGACGTTTAGTTCGCCGTCTAAATGCAAAAGGTCTTATTTGTATCGTATTAACAGGTTTTTTTGAAGGTCCTGGTGTCGAAATTTGCTGTTCCTTTCTATTCGATGCGTCATAATCATTATCTTCTTCGAATTCCTCTTCTTCTAATAATTCTTCACTTTCCTCAACTTTTTGTTCATTTTCTCTTATTTCTTCTTCTGGTTCAGGTTCTGGCTGTCTAAAAAGATTTCTTTTCGGGAATAAAGAATTAGGTCTTTGCCTTCGTAATGAAAGAAGTGGATTGGACGTTGATCTAGTAGTCCTCTTTGTAGTCGTTGTTGTCGTACGTCCACGAGCGGTTACACTTCGTCTTGCAGAAGGAGTTGTTGATCTAGGCGTTATTGCAGTACCTGGTTGCCTAGCGACAGGTGGTCTCCTGAATTTCAATAATGGATTAGTCGTAGTTTGACGTCCAAATGTTTCTGTTACTTCATCTAAAGATTCAGTTACAGTTTCTTCCTGTTGAGTGGCGAAAGTTTCAAATTCATTTTGATCCGATAAAGTATTAGATGCAGATGCGGATTGTCTACCATTTCTAAATCGAGATGAAGCAGTTGGTCTTATTCTTGGCACTGCAGATCTACTCGCAAAGTCTAAGCTACTGCTTCTAAGTGTGCTTGACTTAAAACTTCCTCTCCTTGAGGTAGGTTGAATGCTTGATCTACCAAATCCTCCAGGTCTCGAGGAAGGAACGTTGGCAGACAAATTCAGCGGAGAACTGCTCCGACCTGAAAACCTTTTCCCTGAGTTCGATGAACTAGGTAATACTGCTTGTTTTCTACTAGTTCCAAAACCAGCTGATTGTTTAACAGACTTTAATGTAGGCGTAGCTGTTATAGTCGGTGTAAAATCTTGTCTTGTAATAGTTGTAGCACTATTTGGAAGAGGTTGACGTTTAGGACTGAATGTCGGCCTGTTTCTTGACGCGAATGGTCTAATGACAGGCGTAAAAGACGGTTTTTTCGTTGTAAAAGTAAGTCGACTTCTTTTTCTTGTATTCGCATCATCCTCTTCATCTTCTAAATCTGTTTTTGATTCTGTTGTTGTTTCTAAGTCACTTACAGAGCTTTCAATAACTTCTGGAGTGGGACTTAAAATAAGACCTTCAGCTGGAGTCGTAGTTGAAGTGATCTCATCTCCAACACTTTTGTTATTATTTGTTATTATTGTGGAGTCACCGGAAATGACAGCAACTTGCGAAAATAATATTTTTTTCTCGCTATCACTAGCCGGCTTTTCGTTCTCGTTTGGCTTCAACTCTGCAAAAAGATTATCGATGTATGTTCCCTGCAACACTGTTGATGAAATAGAGCCTATGTCTGGTATTTGTGTTGGTTGGATTTCTTCTTTCATTTTGGTAGGTGTAGCTATAATTTTCTCCCCAATATCTTGAATTAAGTTTTTATCTGCTGCTCCACTTGGAACTTTTCTTCCTAATTGATTATCTTCTACTACTTTCGTATTTTCAACTATATTAGTAACGGTTTCTAAACTGCTTCTTATTTGTGAAGTATTTCCAGCATAAAATGTCGTGAAGTAAGTATAAGTCGTATAAAATGTTGCTTTTCCATCATCCGGCTCGGAAATATCTTCAATAGATGGTTTAACTGCAATGTCTAAATCTTTTGGTGGTTCAACAATACTTATATCAATTGGTGTTGTATCGATAGGACTACTTGTTTGCAAAGGTTGAACAGTTGGAGTGACAACATTTGAAACTATTTCTTCTCGGCTTGTAATTGTAGTTGATTTATCCTTATATAGTGTCGTCCAGTAAGTAAATGTTGTATAATATGTTATAGGCAAATTATTATCTTCTTCCAGTTCTGCTTTAGGTGATATTGTTTCGGTTACCACATTTGTGATAGTTTCTAAGCGACTTTTCACTTTGCTACTATCTTTTCCAATATACATAGTAGTAAAGTACGTGAACGTGGTGTAACTAGTCTGCAACAAGAGTGTAGGTGATGGTAAAATTTCTTCAATATTGCTTTCAGAACTAATTTGATCATCCAGAACATTATTACTGTCTAAATATTTTGTTTCTCCTTTAGAAGATGATGACTTTACATCTGTCACGTATGAGTTTTCAGAGACGAGCGGGTTAGATTCGACACTGAATAACATATCAAATTCTATTGGACTTGGCTGCGGTGCTTCATCTTGAACATTGCTTGATTCCTTGAGCTTGTTATTTTCAGCGGAAATACTACTTTCAACTGACGAATTTTCGTCAGTAGACTTTGGAGTCATTCCCTTAACTTGTTTGCAGTTTCTAAAATCAAATTGAGCTCTTGTAGTCGCCACTGATAATGTTTTAGCTTTTGTTGGTATTAATTCGTCAGGGCCAACATAGTTGGTATATACTTCACTTCTGCTACATATGTTTGCATCCGATCCAACGTATATGGTAGTGAAAAATGTGTACGTTGTAAAATAGGTTTTTACAGCATCTGGTTTTATACTCGCAATTATGTCATCACCTAAAACTGGCGTTGGGGTTTGACTGGTATATGATTTGTCCACTTCAACAGACTCTATTACGTCTTTATGTTTGACTAAATCAATAATACTATTAATCTCAATAGATTCAGTTGGTCTTCCAATACCAACACTCGTAGGTGCTATTTCGTCTTCATCAAAGGCACCAAGTAATGATGGATCTAATAAAGACAAATCTATTGTGGAGGTGATAATGTTTGTAACAACAGATTTATGACTCGCTATGCTTGATGTCTGTTCCCCAAAGAATGTAGTAAAATATGTGTAAGTAGTATATAGGGTTTTAAATATGACATCAATTTCATTCTCTGATTCCTTCACATTTTCTAAAGAACCTAAATTATCAGAAGGCGAACGTTCTGTACTAACGGAAACTTCAACGTGGCTATGACTAGTTGCAGCAGTTTCTGTAGTTGTAGAAATAGGCTCGCTTTTTTCAGAAATGTTTGCTTCAGTATCAATTTCCGCTTGCGTTGTAGACGAGGTTTCTTTAATAATGTCAAGCGGAGGCCTGCTAACATTCGTTTCACTATCAGGCTGTGTACTTTCATTTACATTATTATCATTAGCTGTTGTTATTACTTTTTCTGTTATAACACGCGTAGGTTCAATAACATTACTTTTACAAATGATATTTGTTAAATATCCTGTATCAGTTTCTACAACTACGTCTGATTTTATTGATGTTGTAGTTTCGGTACTTTCTAAAGGTATAAAGTAAGTCGTAAGATATGTTAATGTTTTATAAGCTGTCGTCATGGTCGATAAAGTTTCAATGCCGTCACTACAAAATACTTGCTCGTGTTTATTGTATTTGTTTTCCGTAGTAGTTTCTATTTCATAAGATTCATCACTATGACCACTTTCAGTAGTTGTGATTACATCTGAATCTGTGTCTTTCACTTCGTCTTCCTTGGTTAGATCCTGATTATCTTCTTCTTCAGTTTTTTCTGTTACTTCAGCTCCAATATTATCAGATTCTTCTTCTGAATTCGTAAACAGTTCACTTCCACTGCTTTCAGTAACAATAGACTCTTTTGACTCTTCAATGATAGTCGCTGAGGGGCTTAATTTTTTAAGTGGTTCAGTGGCTACTGTATTATATTCTTGTATTGGTAAAACTTCTAAGTCATCGGTATGTTTTGTACTTTCTGTTGAAGTATATGCTGGCTCTGAAGGTTGTATAACATCAAGGTTTAAATCAAAACCATTGTTATAATGAACTTGAACGGAGTCTGGAATTTTGTCATCAACACTATACAAGGTTTTCTTCAAGCTGTTTTCGTCATTGTTAGGCAAATTTTCACTACTTACCTCAGCTTTTTGGAGGTTTGTAACTTTAGTAACAGAACTAAGTTCATGAGCTTTGAAAGTTGATGTAGCCACGGGTATGTCTGCTGACAAAAATGTTATTTTCGTTGCAAATTTATCAACCGGTTTTGCCGAAGGAAACACATTTACTTCATCTGGGTTTTGTGGACGAACTGTTTCAGTATTAGGCGTAAATATTATTACAGTATCACCAACAACTGTTGTAAAATCAGCAAATCCAGCATATGTAAATGTTTTCTTAGGTTTTGGTTCACTTTTATGTCCAAACAACTTTTTAGGTGATTTAGTTTGCAATGACGATTCTTGAGGGGGATTGCGAGACTCAACATTATCAATGTAATAAAATATTGGAGAAAATTCATTTTTGATTGTAAATGTAGGCAGGTCATAATTTGGTTTCACTTTAACAATATTGCTGTCATTAAAACTATCGTCTTTTGAAGTACCTTTTAAATTCATAAGTTCAGACACTGTATCAAATGCTTTGCTTTGACGATGTAAAACATTAATATTGTTAAAGATAGGCTGTTTAAACTCAATATTCTTTTCATTTTCGATGGTTGGACCGTCAAGATAATTATACACCTCAAATTTAGGTTCATCGTCATTTGATTGAGCTTTACGAGCTTTAGGCTCCTCAAATATCTGATTATCTGCTATATTTTCAGCTCGACCTGATGGGTTCCACATTTTAAAAGATTCTTGTACTAATTTACTAGGGTATACGATCTCCATCTTACTACTCGGTGCTAGATAATCGGTATTTTTTAAAACAAATTTATCTGGGTCGATTATACCTAAATCTTGTTTGACATTCCATTGTCCATCGAAATCAGAATGAATACGAGTTGGTACAATATCGGGAGACTCATCAACTTGGGAAGGCTTATTATATAAAACAAGGGAAGATTTTGTTAAAAGCTGTGCATAAATTCGTCCATTATCTAAAGTTGTTCCCAAGATTTGTGTAGCAAATTCCGTTGTAACACCATCTTGGATAAACGTTCTAGCAGTTGATGTTAGAAGTCCAATCAAAGGTTTGATACTGTGGTATCGACCGATCTTCGTGTTATACTCGTTTCGGTTTTGGTCGTTGACAAGAAGTACTGTCAGGTCTATAGTCAGCAACGTGGTCATCCCGTCATGTCATGGATAGGAAATCGTGTAGGTGCGATAATTTACAAGGTCCATTTGAGTTCGGAGTTGACCACGACCCGAGGATTAGATTTGAAAGAGAAAGAAAAAAATACAATTAATAATACTATAAGACATAGAATAGAAAACTCAGATGTAAGAAAAGATAGAAAATGCGAAGTTTTAACAATAGATGTTAGCACTAGACTATATAACAGTTTAATTCAAAACGTTGATGATTTATTTTATGCTCAATATTTATAATTGTATTAAATAGCATTGTGCGCATATGTGCAAATGAAAAAGAAAGAAAGAAAAGGTTTGAATAAGCCATAAAAGGAAATCATCAACACCTAAAATTTAATGCTTTTTACAAACATTTTAAACGCAAATAAGTTATAAATAGTAATAAAGAAATAAAGCGAAAGTAAGTAAGCTTAATGGTTATATTCGAAAAAAAAAATTATATATTACAGAAGAACTTAATTGTATGTTCCTTACCCCTATTTTCAGGAACACCTTCTCGTTTTATTCGTGCTGCTTCGATTGATTCATTATCACCTATTTCTGTAACAAAAGATAGATAACTATTAATTTGATTCCATTTGTTCCCCGTGTCGGTCCGGGCTCCTTTGTAGAATAGACCATCTGCCTTCCTTGCCAGGCAGTTCGTAAAAGGCGAGCAAAGGCTTACCATCACTAACACCGTGACATCCGACTTGGTGGTAGAGTTTGGCAGCGACTCGCCCGGATTGGTACCACCGCCTTACCTATTCCTGCCGCCATAACGTCATGACGTGTTCCGGTTCGGAGGGTAAGGTAGCCGGTAAACTTACTTTTGCTCGAGGCCTAACATCCCGACCTCAGGTTGGCAACGCATCATTACCACCTTTGGTGTCTTTAGGCGGCGTGAATTTCTTACCAACAGGAAATCCGTCTGCTTGTTTGCCTTCCTATAACATAAAAAAGAAGAAAAAAATAATTTAAAAGGATTGAATTTTTTATGTCAGCTCTGTGGTCTAGCGGTCCGGCGTCGGACTTGACTTTTTGAGGTCCCGGGTTTGATCCCCGGGTCGAACAATAAAAAGATTAGAAATTGCGCTTTTTCGATTTTCTAATAAAAATTATGTTGTCCGGGATTTGACCTATTCCCAACTGGGCACATATACATGTACATATACATGTGCCCAGTTGAGAATAGGCTTGTCACTTATCACACTGTGGGACTAAGTGTCTTCGTCTTCGGGGATATGGGCGCGTACTTTATAAAATTGTAAGTTGAAAAAAATGAAATCCCTAATATACGAAGTAAAGAATAAGTGGTCCATGTCTGCCTGCAGACAGCTGCTGGCAGCTCGTACAGGTGAACATGGAGTAACTGAGTAATTACTAACAAGTGGTAGAGTGATGGCGAAGGTACGGTAGCCGGTAAATAAAGCCTTTCACCCCGACCTCTGAACAGTAGCATCTATAACTTTATTTTCAGTATTGTTTTACAATTTAATAAAGCTGATGATTTTTAGATTAGTTTCTTTGAACTTTGTCTCTCAATTAACAACTGACATGACTCCGTATCGATAAAAAAGAAATTAAAAAATTTGCATGATAGTGTTTGTGAAAAGTGATATTAAATAAAATCACCACAGCTAAAAAAGAATTACCTCTTGAACGTCAGAATATAATTAATTAGAGTAGGATCTAGAATCCAAAAAGATTCCAAAAACTGCTCATTACGAGAGAAACAATTGCTATTTTTAAATTTTAATTTCCTGAGGAATTCAGAGACTATGCCTTAAACCTATTTTATTATATTTAGACTATACCTTAAATAATTAGATAAATGAAATTAATAAAGTAATATTGCGCTAAAGTAAGTTTACCGGCTACTCAACCCTTCAAACTAAATACGTCAAAGAGAAGCACTGATATTTTGGAGACAAGAATAGACGAAGCTGTGGTGCCAAAACAGGTAAGCAAAATTCTACCACTTAGTAAAATTAAATTAGGTTTTTTATTACTTTAAAAATTGTAAAATATTAAAATCGTTCAATTTTTTAAACCAAGTTTCGCATCAGTAGTGGTGGTGGTAGGCGTACTAGGTAGTAACCTAGTAAGGATAAAATAAGTTTTTTTTTTAAGAAATTGCAAAAAGTTATAAATTCGTTTTTAAAAGCAACATTCACAAGGAAGATTTGAAGCTATTTAAACTTGTGTACACAAGAAAAACCATAGAACCATAGAAACAGAAGACGTAAGATTTACAACACACCGCTATGACCCGTGAAATTATCTAATACTTCTTACAAAAGTGAATAAGAGCCTTTGAAAACAGCTTGCGTCACGAGAATAATAAAATTGGTCCAAATATCTCACAGTTTTTTCACATAATTAAGGATGTTACACACTGAGAAGGGTCAAAATTCACTTGCACAATGAGGTCATATTACGGAAAATGTGTAAAAAATGCATTTTAAACAAGAGATCTGTCTGTGTGTCTGTTGCTCTTTCACGGCTAAAACGCTTAACTAATTTTAATGAAATTTGATATGCGTATAGCTAAATTGATGTTCAAATGAAATTGATGAAAAAAGATGTTTCGAAAATTTTCAGAGATGTTAAGCAAATCAAACTTATTTAAAGTCCTTCTAAACAGGTTTTAAACTTTCCATTATATATCTAAAAATCATAAAATTCTTATTTATTTAAAACCTGTATTCTAGCCGTTGTTAAAAAAATATTTACTGTGTATATATTGTTAAAATAAAAATTTACTATGTATTTGGATTCGGAACATGTTATTTTATATGTAACTATAACTATTGTAAACTGCCGTTTCCAAATCTACCCAATAAGAAAAAAAAGAGCAAAACAAAATCCCGGTAACAAGGAATACACCCCTCAGCTCAGCACTAGTAAATAATAAAAGTCTATCGTTGATGGTCGCACTCAGAAACTGTTTTTTTGATAATTGAATGCAAACAAGCGTAAGGATTTCCTGATGGTGAGAAATTCACGCCGCCTAGAGACACCAAAGGTGGTTACGGTGCGTTGCCAACCTGAGGCCGGGATGTTAAGACTCGAGCAAAAGCAAGTTTACCGGCTACCTTACCCTCCAAACCGGAACGCGTCAACGGCAAGCATTAAAGAAATTGTGCGGCAGGATTAGGTAGGCCGGTGGTACCAATCCGGGAGAGAGAAAACTCTACCACCAAGTAGGATATCACGGTGTTGGTGACGGTAAACCTATGCTCGCCTTTTACGAGCTGTCTGGCAGGAAGGCAGATGGTCTATTCTGCAAAGGAGCCCGTTGCCTGAGACTCAAAAAGCGATAACTGGATTGTATAAATGACTTATCTATTTTTTATTAGCTATCATACGTCTTGTATATTTTACTCATTAGTAACTAATATTTTATGACCTTGCCTCCCGCACTTTCTACGGAACATCTGGGTTATGAGTTATCGTAGCGAATTACGAAAGCAAGCCGAACTTTATTATAAAATTGGTGCAGGTCCGTATTCACCTAGGTCAAGTTTTTGTCCGGTTTTTATTTTACAATCACCTTCACTTGCGCAGAGTTTTTAAGCCTACGTCTCTTAAGGTATTGGCACAGTGGAGTTTTCATACAAATCTTAATATATATAATTCTTCTGTGAGTATATACACGTTGTTTGGAGTTAGCACTTGTACTTATCCACAGTATACTTTATTTAACACTTTCTGCTACTTTCTAGCCAACCGGTTTCACTGTTTACAGCATCATCAGGGCTTTGAAACTAAAGATAAAAAGGACTTTTTTGATTTCTGTGATCTTCTGTGAGTGTGTATGTCACTGAACTCCTTCTAGACGACTGGACCGATGTCGATGAAACTTTTTGTATGTGTTCTAGGGAATTCGAGAATGGTTTAGATTCACAATTTGGTCCACCGGAAAATGTTTTTTTTAATTAATTTTTAAAAATAAGTAGTTGTTGATTGTAGAATGTTTCAATCGGATCCGACAGACTGCGCTACTGTCTAAGCATTAATGTCAAGCGATACGAAGTTTGCTGGATCAGCTAGTCTTATATATAAAATTCTCGTGTCACAATGTTCGTTCCCGTACTCCTCCGAGACGGCTTGACTGATTCTCACGTTATTTCGTAAGCATATTGAGTAGGTCTGAGAATCGGCTAACATCTATTTTTTATAACTCTAAGTGATGAGAGTGAATCTTTATCATACCCCTTAGTGATAAGGGTGACTGAACCCAATTTTTTCATAGCAGAACAACGTCTGCCGGGTAAGCCAGTGTAATTCTAAAGCCTACTTTGGGAAGAGGAGGAGGTTACATTCAAATTAAAAATATTTTTTTCACGTTAGCCTGCAAGATGCACTTGTGACGCGTCGGCGTCTATGTAATACGTAATACTAAATCTACCACCGGATTGGAACGCGGCCTTGTACGTTCGACTCCTATATTTTTTATTTTACCGTCACTTTTGAAATTGATTTTGTTACAACTTTTTTTTATTTGAAATCACATACTTCCGATGCCTTTATGTTACCAAATCTGGATTTGGTAATGCGATCCCAGGGAAAATAGAAGGAAACGTTCAACTGCTATAGGAGTGTATATTAGGTACATTTGAAAAAAATATTTTCTTTTTTCAAAGAGTATGCTTCCAAGTTCTTACCATTAAATACACGGCTTTTTATTAGCAAAAAAATGGGTTCAAAAATGACGGTGAAATCGATTAACATAAATAAAAAATGCCTATTAAAGTGCCAAACACCTCTTTTTTTGCAATACGGTTAAAAATGTAACATTATTACTAAACAAATTCAATAGTTAACATATTAATCTATTTGCTATTCTATGTTTTATATAAATATTGGCCCACCAGGTCAATATTACCATATTAATTATTTTAAAATATGCTATATGTGTAATTATTACATAATTTTTGTTTCATTCGATCATTTCATTTTATTTAAATTTTAAGATGTTTTTTTCATAATACTGTAACAGTTATACAAGTATTAAGTAATTCTGGATATCGCCCGTAATAGTGTCTTATTAAATTCCAATATATCCATACTAATATTACAAATGAGAAAGTCTGTCTGTCTGCTTTTCTTTCACGATTAAACCGTTAAACTGATTTTGATGAAATTTGATGTGCTTAAAACTTACGATTAGAGTACAAATATATGCTCTTTTTTTATAAAAATAAACCCCCCTCCCCCAAAACTGTCATAGGGGATGCAAGTACGCATGAAAATCGTAAATATTTTAAACAGACCAAGTCGCGAGCAAATATCTACTTTTATTATATACGGCGGTACTAATATTTTTATAGCCTTTAACTGTTACAGCCAGTTCACCACTTTAGAACTGAAAGTTTTTCAACGCCTGCTTTCAAAATCGTTGTAATGACGAGGCTACGATGAATGATCTTTAAGGTTTTAAAGGGTGTTTGGCATTGTCAAAAAACGTGTTTTGAATAGAATAGAAAGTGCATTCATTCAAAGTTATGTTATTTATAATAATACAATTTAGTAATACTATTAATAATATTATAAAGACTGCCTCGTGGGTCGAGTAGTTAGCGTACACGCCTAACGATTTCCGACGGGGGCAGGCATTTGAACATTTAGATGTTCGCCTCTGTGGTCGAGCGGTCTGGGTGTTGGACTTGACTGTATGAGGTCCCGGGTTCGAATCCCGGGTCGGCTAACAAAAAGAAAATTGGATTTTTCCAATTTTCTAATTAAAAAAAAATGGTCGGGATTGGAAACGTGCCCGGTTGGCGATAGGCTTGCCAACTATCACATTATGGGACTTAGTATCTTCGGCTAGTCGTGGGTGCCCTGGTTGTGCCTCTGCCTACCTCTTCGGGGATATGGGTGTGAAGATACTTTAACATTAGATGTCTGCATTTCCGGGTCTGGGTGTTTATTAAATTTATTCTGGTATCTATTTAAGTATTTATATGTATTAGTATCGTTGACTAACACCTATAACACAATCATATAATTTGCCTACTTTGGGGTTAGATTCAATTTGTGTAACTTGTCCAGTGAAATTAATTTATTATTTATTTAATTACACTAGTACATATTTTTAAAGTGAAATAACAGAACATGTAACATTTCTGATATTTTATAGAACTTGATTAAATCAAAAAAAGTAAAGGCTACTTGCACGTTCCTGAGTTAAATTTAACAATTAGTTAAACTGTTAAATGTACAGTGATTTAACCCTAGTTAAAAGCTTACTCAGGTTTAATTACTTAATTGCACTTAGACGCAACTTGGACACCACCTGCCAATTCCTGCCGCCATGACTCTGTCGTCATGTCTGGAGAATAGGGCAGCCGGTAGACTTACACAATTGGTCCATCCTTCCGTCCATTCTCCATGGCATCAGGATAGCCACGCACCTCAAACATCTACGGTATCTATAGGCCACGGTCATCTCTTACCACCGAAAGAGTCGTGTGCTTATTTGCTGACATCTAATATAAAAATATAATTAAAATCTAAACATCCAACTGTATTTTTAAATTAGGAACCACGAGGGAAACTGACCCACTCTGCCTATGCGTTATGTGCTACTTTATTAATACGTGATGATATTTTGTTTCTGCTTCTTTATTTGGACTTCAGAAATACTGTTAGTGTGTACACAAGCCACATAGAAAAAACTGCTTTCGTCACGGCGACCCGATGAGAGAAAAAATACTAAGTAATGCATTTTCTTCGTAGAAACTCATTATCATTTTTTTTAAATATTTTTGAAATTATACTTCTTTTGGCGCGATTGGGAAAAATGATGAGAGTGAATTTTTACGATGCGCGCGCACACCGACAGATAAATGTGACAGTCTCAGACAGTGCACCCTGAAGTTAGTTGCGAACCTTTTTATTTTTAATTATATTTTAAGATTTTTAATTATTATTGCATGCTATTTATGTATGTTTATGTATGTAAGCGTTGTGTTATTATTGGGTATTTTTGGATTGTTACGCCAAAGAAGTGTAACTTCTTACGTGCGTACATGAGTACACACACTCTTTTTTTGTACTCAGATACATAATCCTTTTTTTGCAATGAATTTGGAAATAGAATGGAAGTGTTATGCTTACTAGTTGTTTACCCACGGTTTTATTTGTGAAGATTAGGTTTTCATGGTAATTTTATCTATCATTATAGTGCGCGTTGATTTAAAAAAAAACAATGACTGAACTCTGGTCTTTAACTATCGGCATAACGAATTTTACCCCTATTAAGAATCGAATCTGGAACTCATAGCTTTAGGCATGCATGCTAGTCCCTCAAGCAACTAAGCAGCCAATTATACAGTTACAGACACATCCTATCCTCTATCCTATATTTATAAAAAACGACCTGTACATTGCGCTAAGGAAAACAATCCTCAAGAGAAACCGACCCACTCTGCCTATGGTAGCGACACTTGTAGATCGTGCCACATAATTAAAACGTGACTATATTTCACTAGCGTTCGTGTTACAGTTCAGATGTACAGTTGGCTACATAAACATATTAAAATTAAGCTTCATTGTACAACTGTATTTTTACAGCAAACAAGGAAAATTTGTATGCGTTTATGAGTATGTATCTCTGGCCAAATAACAAGAAATGATCTGATCTCCAACTAAAAATGCTGTGTATATTAAACTTGTATTTTGTCAGCAATCCACAGAAATACATATTAATTTATAAATCGTCTATTCGTATATTTGTCATCTAACTCCTCAACGACTGGAACAATTTGATTGAAGTTTTGTATGAATACGTTCATAGACTTCTGGATGGTTTGAAAACATAACCGAGTAGGTGATGCCGCTCTTGATATATCACCAAAATTCACCAGGTCAGATACTTACTAGTATCTTAACGCCCGTATCCCTGAATCCACAATGTGATCGTGTCGGCAACCGGGCACTTTTCCAATACCGGGCTATATTGTTTTCATTGAAAGAAAAAACACAAACGTTACACGCATTGGATGTATGTAAAAAAAAAAGAATCTTCACGCCCATATCCCCGAAGAGATAGGCAGAGGCACAACCAGGGTACCCACGACTAGCCGAAGATACTAAGTCCCACAATGTGATAGGTGGCTATCGCCAACCGGGCACACATCCTATCCTGAGCAACATTTTTTTGATTAGAAAATTGAAATAACCCAATTTTCTTTTGTTGCCCGACCCGGGATTCGAACCCAGGACCTCATACAGTCAAGTCCAACAATTGAACCGCTAGACCACAGAGGCAATGTATGTACAGCATATTTAGATGTAATTAGGCAGTATTTATCATTTGGCTTTGTTGCAAAGCACGACACAGTCAAACAGTCAAACAAAAATGTACAAATCTTCACCTCAAGTCCCTTAAGAGGAGGCAGAGAGTATCGGATACCAAACCTCCCGATCCTTTTACCTTCTGGCTTCCACATTCATTACCTCTTTAATACAAACTCCTGTTTCGGTAACTCTTGACTCCACAACACCTAAGCAATTTGATCGTGGAATGTCGACCCGGGAGACCAGGTCCATCCACAACCACATAGTATATTTGCTTTGTCAATCTTTAATCTACCATTATTTAAACATCACCGTACCAACGGAGCGCCTTTTCTCATTTTAACACCAACACTTTCTTTCAATCCCTCTTTACGATTCGATAATACGATACGATAGTAAAATATTTGAAAAAATAAGCCAAAAGATCTTTTAGCAGCTTCTTAAAATGAGTATACGTTAACTTGCCACTGACACTGCTAATACCTATACATATTTTCTTTTCTTTTCTTTTTCTCTTCTAATTCTGTAATTTCAGTGTTCGCAATTAACGTTTGTACTGTAAAATTAAGTAGCTGGCCAAGTTGGACACGAGCACTCACCACAAAATCTATTTAGCCAGATTTTTATTTATTCAAAAATAAAATTATTTACTCTTATTAAAAATCGTGCTGAGTTAGTTAGCTAAGTAAGATTCTTAGGTATCAGAAAGGTTGAGAACCAATGACCTTCACTATTTATATTTATTCTAACTGAATCGCGCTCATAATAAACTCACACCATAATGGTAAGTTCCTTAGGGACCGGAAAGGTTGAGAGCCGGTGACCTAGCCTAAATACTTGTGATACATGTCAAAGAATTTCACCTGCACACATCTAAGGCATACGGAAACGCATACGACCAACGCATAGTAAGTACCGACCTACTTTGTCCAGGTCGGTTAAGTGTACCGGCAGGTTATCCACTGGACGCATTAAGTGAAGAGAAAACTAAACATTAAAGTTGACATTTATAGAATAGATTATATAACTTAAGCTATCTGTATGTCTGTCAGTCTGTGTTGTGTAATCTATCAAATGTTATTATTAACGATCCATTGTTTAAACTAAATAAGTAAGTGTCTTCACGCTCGTACCCCGAAGAGCTATCTAGAGGGGCACTTTAATTAGGCATAGGCACTACAGTCTCACAATGTAATAGGTGGCAAACAAATCGCTAATAGAGCACTTATACAAATAGAGTACTTATACGATCCCGGGCTAAGTTAAGTTTTTATTAGAAAACTAGCCAACACGGCTAACTTTGCAACGTTAAAAAATTAACAGCTGCTATAATTTACATGGACAAAATTGAAGTGCGCTTTTTCCCACCTTCCCTGCGATTTTCCCAGTTTTTCTGAACATATGATCCTTCTTCTAGTAATAACCAATATCTTTCTTAATTTTATTACATAGCTGGAAAACTTAGGCCTTTTGTAATTTTATATATTTTGTTGTAGGTATAGATTATAGAATTAGGTATATCTAGCCGCAGTCATCCAGGCGAATTTGGAATTACACTGGTGGTAGAGTTATGTGTAGCAACTTGCCTAAGTAGATAACCACCTTAGCTGTTCCTGCCGCATCAAGTTTCGGTCCAGAAGGTAGGTTAGGCCTAACACCCCGGCCACAGATCGACGCACCTATAACAGCTATGGTGTTTGTAGGCGACGGTTGTCCCTTATCATTAAACAAGTGCTAGCTTGTTCGCTGATATAAAAGATCCATTATTCGACCTCTTTTTAAATATAATTACTAATTTTTTTATGATATTGGAAATCAAACAAGCTGATGGATTTCCTAATGGTAAGAAATTCACGCCGCCTAGAGACTCCAAAGGTGGTAATGGTGCGTTGCCAACCTGAGACCGGGATGTTAGGCCTTGAGCAAAAGTAAGTTTACCGGCTACTTTATCCTCCGAACCGGAACACTTCAACGGCAAGCGCTGACGTTATGGTGGCAGGAATAGATAAGGCGGTGGTACCAATCCGGGTGAGTCACTGAGAAACTCTACCACCTAGTCAGATGTCACGGTGTTAGTGACTGTAAGGCTATGCTCGCCTTTTACGAGCTGCCTGGCAGGAAGGCAGATAGTCTATTCTGCAAAGGAGCCTGGACCAACACGGGGAAAAGTTTTAGTATACTACTTATTAACATCAAGCTATGAAATAGGCTAGAAAGCGCTTATCTGTTATCTAACTAACTAAAAAGCTTTCTGTGCTTAATCTACATTAGAGTAACAATCGTCATAAAATTGTCACTTCAATATTTACTCTCTTACGAAAATGCAAATGATGTTAAGCAAACGTAGAGCTTTACAACAGCATTTTCTTAGAGCAAAAACTTACAAGTACTGGAGCAAGCGAGACAAAAACTATGTCAATAGGCAGGTCGACGCACTCTTACTAATAAGTACACCGTGTTCGCGTAATTGATAATTAAAGAAAGGTAATATGATAGTGCGATTTGGGTTAACAAAGTCTTTATTCAACGATATAGTTATTTAAAAACTATGATAATTTTCACTACTGGCCCTTAATAAAATTTCATTAATATCATTAGAAGTATCTTGATACCATTCAAAGTGAAGTTTTAATATGATAGTGTAATTTGGGTTAACAAAGTTTTTATTCAACGGCATAGTTATTTAAAAACTATGATAATTTTTATTACTGGCCCTTATTAAAATTACCATATTTTAACGAACCAAATATTTATACTTTTTTGGGTAGGTTTATTTTTTAGTACCTTTATGTTTAACCGACACTGTAGTCAAATATTGATAACAGAAGGTCTCTGGTATGATTCCCTCGGGGTATGGGTAACTTAAGATAGGGTAACGTAAGAAGATAACTTAAGAACTTAATATACATGTTTAAAAAACATGTTTTCAAATAAAAACGTTGCTCGGGATCATGCAATTGCCTGGTTGGCGATAAATTTGCCATCTTTTGCTGGGGACAATTATCTATGGCTGATTGTGAGTGGTCCGGTTCCACCTCTACCTGCACCTTTGGAAGTACAACCGTGAAGATACTTTTTAAATTTAAATACTGAACAGTCCTTGTCGCAACCACTATGAGGCAAGAAGTTAATGCGATAATACGCGATATAGTCTGACCCTGGCTATTACAGGTCAAATGGCTGCCGCGGGCATCTACACTCTGGTGTTTTCGAAATATGTCTTTAACATATTGTATAAAATAAAACTAGTGTATAATAAAGTCAAGATTGATTTGAATACATAGATACCAGGGTAAAATCGAACCCCTCCTTTCTCAGCAACTCGTAGGAGGCAAAGATACCGTATCTACTCCTGCCTCCATAATGACAGTGTCATGTTCAGATTCGAAGGGCAGGAAAGCAAACGGTTTAACAACCCGGTTACAGTTCAGCAGCGCACCCATAACATCTAAGGTGTCTATAGAACACAGTTGTCGTCTTACCACTTACCATTACGTTGTTACGAGTGCTTGTTCGCTGCCTTATGTCATAAAAAATCTTTAAAAGTTCTATAGGCGAATAACAGCACATCCGGATTAATACTTTACTTATTTTAGTAACTTTAGAGTCGGTACTCTTTCTTATCTTGTTTCGTCCTGAAAGCTAGGATTCCAAGTAATTTACACACATGGCTTATCCCGGCCATAATATTAGTAAAAAAGGTAAAATTTAAGGAAACTTTGTTGCCATCTTCCGAATATTATTAAATTTGGATTCAATCTACATTCGTCTAGAATGCAAACCAATGTTTACAACCAGTATTTACAACTGTCTCGAACTATTATGTTTGTTATTTAGTTTATTCTATTACTATAGCCTCTATGGTTGAGTTCTTAAGTTCCCGGGTTTGAACCCCGGGTCGGGCAACATAATGATAGAAAATTGAGTATTTTCAATTGTCTAATTAAGTTTGCATTGGACGGGATTGAATACATATCCAATCCTGGGCAACGTATCTTAATTTAAGTTGGTGATAAGTTTGCCACCAATCACCTTGGTCTTCGGCTAGTCGTGTGTACACCGGTTGTGCCTCTGTCTACATCTTCTGGGATATGGGCGTGAAAACTTATTTCCCTATTACTATTTAATTGACTCAAACCTGATAAATATTATATGCGTGTTAGTTGACTACCTTAAAGGACGTTTCTTGATGTTGACGAGTGGGTTGTTGCAGAAATACATACTCGTCTGACTAAATTCCACTAGGGGGCAACGGAGTCGTTACATACCTACTAAAAGGTATATATGAAACCTCTCAATGCATATGTTATCTAATCATCAGCAGATCCGATTCAGCAGCAGCAGATTAATCTTTAAAAAATTCCCATAAAAAATGCTCATTGCTAACATTTCGAAATCCGTCTTAACATTCATCAAAGTATGTAAAATATTGTGCAAAGATTTTAAAGTTAAATATAAAAATGGCATTCTCATCTGAAATCATTATGTGGCAACACCGTGTCGCCAGTGGTTGAGAGATTACACATCTTCCATTATAGTCAAGCCGTGAGAACACAAAAGAAAAAATAATTGTGATTTTCGGTGTTTATCGAAATGTTGAGACACATCCGTCGACACTGTGCTTTATTTTTGTCTGTATAATCTATATTTTTAACCAAGTTCAAAAAAACGAGTAGGTTCTAAATTCAACCGGTATATTTTTTTTTACTTATATACACCTATTTCTCTGAGGTTTCTGAACCGATTTATGCAATTCTTTTTTTGATTTTTAACGGTGCTATTTTTATGACATTTATTGTTCTTAGGGCTGTCTGCACGTCCCTATCTAAAGTTTATTTCGCCGTGTTAGCCCGAGCTCCTTGCAGAATAATTCTACCTTCCAGACTGCTCTTAAGAGGCCAAAACAGGCTTACTGTCACTAACACCGTGACTTCTTTTGATCGTAGAGTTTCAATACAACTCGTCCGGATCGGTATTAACGCCTTATCTATTCCTGCCGCCATAATGTCAGTACTTGCCGTTGACGTATTCCGAAAATAAGGTAGTCGTCAACCTAATTTTGTTAGGAGCATAACATCCCGGTTTCAGGTTGGCAACGTACCGTTACAGCTTTTGGTGTCTCTAGGCAGCGTGAATTTCTAACCATCAGGAAATCCGTTTGCTTGCTTGCCTTCCAATATCACAAAAAATATCTTTTTTTAAACTGTTAAATATGAAGTAACTTAACGCTAGTTAGAAGCTAACTCAGAGTTAAATGGTTAACTCGGGAACGTGCAAGTTGCCCTTGGAAATCCGTTTGCTTGCTTGCCTTCCAATATCACAAAAAATAACTTTTTTTAAACTATCAAATACGAAGTAACTTCACCCTAGTTAGAAGCTAACTCAGAGTTAAATGTTTAACACAGGAACGTGCCCACTTGCACCCTTGGATATTTATATATCTCATTATATTTACACATAAACATGTTTGTCCCTTGGTTATCCCAATCCACGTGAACGTATGGAACGATTTCGATAATTATTTCATTGTTAATTATTGTGAGGACTGAGGAGACAGTTCTTATGTAAGAAAAAAACATTATTTTAGTTCAATTTTCATACTTAACAAAACAACGTCTGTCGGATCGTACGTTATGTACGTGTATTTTTTTAATGAGAAATCTATATATAAAATTTTTAACCCCTTTTTACGAAAATTGCGCGTGGAGCATAAAATTTGGCACACTTAAAGTTTATGTGTAGGAGAAGTGTCGAACGCTAATATGTTTCAATAATAATGCTTATAAAGTACATTAAATCAATAAATAAAACATTACCCACACTACCATGCATTTGACACACACAAACAAATATATTTATGATAACGATAAAAGATCACAGGTGGTGCACTAAAAAGTTTGGAAACAAAGTCTTGAGAAATAAAGTGGTCTTGAGAAATAAAGATGGCGTTCTTATCAACAAGATATTAAGTTGTATTATTGTCGAATTTCGACCAATTATGGGCGACCACTAGTGTATTTTATTAGTTCAAAAAAAGAAATATTCCCCAGCAGTAGAATTGATTAGTATTATTCAGGACGTGTCAAATAAGCCTAAACTTGGTATGATAATTTTGAAAATTTTAGAAGTTCCTAGATATATCTTCCGTCCCTATTATAACCATTACATCATAACATTTCATTGTCATTAAACTTAAATATGTATCCCAAAAACCAATCAATAGATTATCGAATTGAAAATTTAGTTGCAAAATACAAATATACTTATGATTTTAACAAAAGCTTGATAACTTAAAAATATCAACAATTAATTGACGTAAAATGCTGTTCAAACAATTTTTTTTATTATAGAATATAGTAAGGATATAGGCATCTATTTATGTATAACTTTACCCATACGTACGTAAAGTAGATAGATATTTTATACATACAACTTGTATGAGATTGTGACATTTACCTATTATTATTGTTTATATATTTAGAATTGAGACATTTGAGAATCCTTAGATGATTTAAGAAATAATAAAGAATAAATATATATTGCAAGATGAAGCTGGTAGTCATGATACCAAAGATGAAATCTCATGCAAGTTTAAAGTACTTAATAATAATGGAAGTTCCGACGATTACATCGTTGACCAGACGTTACTAATTTTAGATAAGTATTTTCTTAGTATTGGTACACTTACAAGTCACAGAAAGTATTGTGTAATTTTTTTGACAGTTCAAAGTAATTATCACTGGATAGATATCAAATATTTTCCTTTTGTAATTCTAATGATCAACAATAATAACATCACAACGTTTAAAAAAATTGATAACAGGTTGAACTACAAAGTAGTGAAACTCAGATCATCATGTCTTTCGCAAGCATCAGGTTGCTACCCGATTTATTGATATTTGATAAATAATTTGATAAACCCGTTGATATTTGCTAACGGCCAATATTAATAATCAATCCTAATCCAAATCTTGCTGTCCAAGATTGATATTTTGATCCATTTTTATGTTATCGCTTGC
>NJDD01000411.1:241929-264179 GCA_002245505.1 Calephelis nemesis
TGGAATGAACTTCCTCCTCACATAAGACAATCCCAATCAAAGTTCTCATTTAAGAAACACACTCGTAAATTACTTCTAACAGGCACAAAAGTGTACACATAAGTAGATTACGCACATTATATTAGTAGATTTACGCACTGTGGTTGTATTATAGTTGTCAACATTTGTTTCAAGCACCTGCATTGTTGTTTTTCTGTTGGTCCAAAGGTTGGCTGGTAGAGAATGTTAGCGCATTAAACTCGCCTTTTGTATAACATATGGAAATATGGTGTACAATAAAGATTAAAATAAATAAAATAAATAAACTCTCAGAACAATCTGTAATCTCTATTCATGTTTGTGTTAGGAACATATGTTAAAAAAAGGTATTTTAAAGTGACTAAAGTCTGGCTGTTCATAGATCTCGGATTGTAAGTACAACTCAATCACAGTTTGTGTGGTTAGCAATGGATCTTATTATGTAATCCTATATTTCCCATACTAACAATACTAGGAATGCTATAACCACTACTTGTTTTGTTCTTTTTTAACGCACTGTCTTATTTCAACAATACTTTTTACTTTACTATTTGATAGCCCCTTTCTTGTGGTCAATTAGAGGCTACAATTTTCTGATGTGGGTCAAATTCGAACTAAACCACGAAGAACAGCTAGTTTCTATTTTTATGATACTCATGAAACTATAGACCACTACTAGAGGTTATACTCCCAAAAAAAGATCTGACGTAATTTTCAAATATTGCTGACTTTCTTTCTAATGTACCGCCCTCTCTTTCAAAGAGTCCTTTAAACTCAATTAACAAAGTCTAAATGAGAGAGGCCGGTACATTAGAGAGAGTCAGCAATATTTGGAAATGACATTAGGTCTTTGGTTCTGTTAAGAGTATAACTTCTAGTATTAGTCTATAGCTTCAAGGATTATAATGCGTATTTGTATTATACCTATTATCATGCTTCATAATTAGATTGACATCTTCTAGGTTTTTGCTACAACCAGTATTTTTGGTTTAGACGCGGCAAATTCATCCGTATAAATTCCTAACTTCCGGCGCAGTAAATCCACGTGACAATCAAATGAACAACTCCATCCATACACCAACTTTCTGTATAGCATTTGTTTGGTTTTGCTATATCTGAAATTTTGTTTCGTTTTTTCGAAAGAAATCTATAACTAAATACATCGGATCTCAAAGGAAAAAAACTTAAAAAATACAAACCTCACACGACTCGCCCAGATTGGTAAAACTGCCTTACGTATTCCTACTGCCATAATGCCAGTGCTTGCTGTTGACGTGTTCCGGTAGCCGGTAAACTTACTTTTGCTTAGGCATAACATCCTGGACTCAAATTGGCAACGCGCCATTACTACCTTTGGTGTCTAGACGGCGTGAATTTCTTACCATCAGGAAATCCACCTGCTTATTTGCCTTTTAATATCATAGAAAAAAACTTATGCTCTTAGATGACTCAGAATAAGCTTTCGGTAATTCTACTGATTCATGTGAAATCGTAGGGTTATTTTCCTGTTGTCGGGGTAGCAGCTGTCGTAATACCGTACGATTTAGTATTACAAAAGTGGTATTGTGTAAATCGGTTCTGTATTGACACCGGTTCTGATAAGGTTCTTGTGAGTGGCATGACCTTGTGTTATGACTGGTTTATAACGCGGAACTTGCCAGGAGAAAGTTATATGATTGAATGAAGTACCTATCTTGTAATCACAAAAAAAAAGGAGCGCCTGACAAGGATAGAGCAGCAGTGGGCAAATTGCAGTCCGCGGGCTGGATCCGGCCCTAGAGAGGTTTTAATCCGGCCCGCCGAGGGTTATTTTAGAAAAAATATGAACCTCCTTAAAAAAATGAATGGTCTAAATGTTAAAAGACTATTGAAATTTGAACAATTAAGATACTGAATCGATACTTCAAAGATATATATTGCGTATTTCATATGTTAAGACTTCATAAATAGATTTTATTTTTAAAAAGGATTTTAAAATAAAAAAAAATTACCTTATGTTATCTATATAAAACGTTTCATGATCGTAAAATTTACTGCTATTTTTAGGTGTTTTAATAAACCGGCCCGCCTCGAGATTAATTATAATTCACTGGCCCGCCACTAGATTTTTTTTATTTACCGGCCCGCGGTCAAACGAATTTGCCCACCCCTTGAATAGACCATACGCCTGTGTGCCAAGCAGCACGTAAGAGGCGAGCAAGGTAAAAATGTGATCAACAATACCACTTGTGATAGTACCGTAGCGCAACTGGACCGGTTACCTATCCGGAATCCTGACCTATTCCTATCGCCGTAAGGACTTTGTCATGTTCCGGCCCTAAATAAGAACCGTGTGCTTATTGGCTGACTTAAAACAACAATCTACGGATACAAACGTGTCGTCAGGAGCTATTTACTCAAGCTCAGATAACAATCCTACTTAACGCCACTAACACCGTGACATCCTACAAGGTGGTAGAGTTTTGCAGCGACTCGCCCGGATTGGTACCACCGCCTTACCTATTCCTGTCGCCATAACGTCCAACGCTTGCCATTGACGTGTTCCGGTTAGGAGAGAAAGGTAGCCGGTAAACTTATTTTTGCTCGAGGCATAAAATGCCGGCCTCAGGTTGGCAACGCACCATTACCACCTTTGGTGTTTCTTGTGGGCGTGAATTTCTTACTATCAGGAAATACGTTTGCTTATTTGCCTTTCAGTATCATAAAAAAACAATCTTAAAGGAATAAAACAAATGTAAGTATATAAAAAAACATTACTTTAAATTCGAAGTTTATACCCCACAGAATCATACAGACTGCTTCGTATACGCAGCAATACATAGACTGCTTCGTGTGCACAGCAGGATTTATTTATCTTTTAACGGTACTTCATAAGATAATTATGTAACAAATCAGTAGTAGTGCTATAATACTTAATGACGTAAGGATTTAATTATATGCATCTAAGTTACAAGTATCTATGACTAAAGTTGCTAAGCTGGTATTAACATAAACCAGCTTGTGAACCACCGTAAGAACCAGTAATGAGTGTCAGAATTAAGTGACCAGTATATTATGAAAACGTTATTACTCATACGACGATTTGCTTAACCTAATTTGCAGCTACAACGACTATACTCACCGCTATCATGTTCCTATTTGAAAGGGACGATATCAAATACATTCCAAAAGATTTTACATTTTTAGTGATTTCTTATCACCATGAAATCCATCCTTAGTTCTATTTCTACTTTCTATCCCTATATATGTATGTATGAGACTCAAATCGAATCCAACCGCAAAGTAAGAAAATTATATGTCTATGTCACAGACATTTAAATTTAAAATCTTAAATGTTTTTAAACACGTAAATGTTATATTATATGTCTTAACCAACACTTTGGCACACAAATGCCTGCCCTTGTCGGAAATCGAATCCGAGCCTCGCAGGTGCTCTCTTAATGTTAGGCGTGTACGTTAACCCCTCGACTAACGAGATGGTCATTGTGACAAACATTAACATTTTGACATAAGCAAAAAAAATATTTACGTGTTTCAAAATATACAAAAAGAAATGTATCTTCACGCCCATATCCCCGAACTGGTATGCAAAGGCACAACCAGGGCCCTCTCGACTAGCCAAAGACACCAAGTCCCACAATGTGATAGGTGGCAAGCCTATGGCTAACCGGGCACATATTCAATTCCGAGCAAGATTTTTTTTATTAGAAAATTGAAAAAATCCAATTTTCTTTTTGTTGGCCGACCCGGGATTCGAACCCGGGATCTCATGCAGTCAAGTCCAATACCTGAACCGCTGGATCACAGAGGCGATCAAACTGTATAAAATAAAATAAATTTCTATAAGTTCCTGTTTAAAGCTAGACCATACGTTTATTTAAACTTTCGTAATTAAAAAATTTTGTAATTCTAAACAACAAGGTGATCGACCTACTGACCTTCAATAAAAACATTTCTACGAGCACAAGTGTTACAATACAAAAGTGTAATAATTTGACAATTTCAATTAAGTTTTAATTAGATTGTTCATCGTGTTTAGAGGTTATACTAAATCGCGCGCTCTAGTTCTTTGGTTAGCCTAGATAAGCTGAAATCAGTGTTTTAGATACACATAAGTACAACTAATTAATCTTATAACAGAGTTTATAACACAGTAAACGACCATTTTATTGGTTTCTTTCTTTCCCCGTGTTGGTCCGGGTTCCTTTGCAGAATAGACCATCTGCCTTGCTGCCAGACAGCTCGTAAAGGCGAGCACAGGCTTACCGTCACTAACACCGTGACATCCGTGACCGTGTCTAGGTGCTAGAGCGAGCGAATCGCCCGGATTGGTAACACCGCCGTACCTATTCCTGCCGCCATAACGTCCAATGCTTCCGGTTTGAAGGGCAAGGTAGCCCGTAAATTTACTTTTGCTTGAGGTCTAACATCCCGGCCTCAGGTTGGCAACGCACCATTACCACCTTTGGTGTCTTTAGGCGGCGTGAATTTCTATCAGGAAATTTGTCTGCTTATTTATCTTCCATTATCATAAAAAGCTATTTATATACTATACTATATTATACTTATCATGAATTAGTATCTTCACGCCCGGTTTCCTGTCCAATCAACCTGGTTTGCCAACCCAAGGTTAAGCAAACCAGGGCACCCACGACTAGCCAAAGTCACTTAGACCACAATGTGGTAAGTGGCCAGTCTATCGTCAACGTGTTCAATCCCTGATAAAGTTATTTTTATTAAATAATAGAAAATGTGCATTTTCTATTTTTCTTTACTGCTCGACCGGAAATCGAACCCGGCACCTACAATAGATAACTTAACGCCGGACCGCTAGACGACATAGAAGAGTTGTGCACAACTTTGCTAAAAATTTACAGATATTGTAAAAATATTGAAATATAACAATTAATACTGTAACGTATAAAAATAACACTACACACATTAAATTTAGAGAGTTACGTAAAATGTTGCCATTTTGTTGCCGAAATAATATTTAAACAAATTAAAACACGGGTTCGTTTTTGAGTGGATGTTCTTCTCTCTGACTATTGAACACCGTTGGTAGATTGCTGAGCAGCAACTTGCCTCGGGTAAAAATTCACCGTCTTTCCTTTTCTTGTTGCCACAATGAGACTGTCATATTCTTGTTCAGACGCCAGAATAGAGTTGCTCAATAGGTCTATCATCTCCACCGCCACTCGACCAACGATGCGGTTAATATTCAATCCCACTAAAATCTTTTAATATTGACTAAGTTGTAGACTTAATTAGAATTTGTAGGTATGATGCTTTAGCCATAAAGTCGAACTTCCACAAAAAAAGGTAAAACACGTTAGACGACTTAACAAGGATCTGACAATTCAATATTTTGATGACTAATATTTAATAACATTAACAATATGGAAACGATGACATCATAGTCCAGTAATTTGGTGAGAAATCATTAAAATTTTGATGTTTGAACAGATATTTTACTTCATTAACCTAATCTATATATTAATACGTGATGCCAAAACTTTGGACCTCTTATTACGAAAATTGCGCGGACACAGGAGCATTAAATTTGGCACATTCATACGCACATGTGTAGAAAAAGAGCAGAACGCTATTTTTTCAATAATAATGCTTATAAAGTACATTAAATCAATAAATAAAACATTACCCCCACGCATTGTGCGTTTGACACACACAAACAAATATATTGATGATAACGATAAAAGATCACCTACGGCGCACTAAAAAGTTGGAAAACAAAATAGCTGGTCTTGAGAAATGAAGATAGCGTTCTAATCAACGAGATATTAAAATTTATTATGGCCGAATTTCAACTAACGGGCCACCACTAGTTATAATGGTTATAATAGACTACTAGCTGCCCCAGCGAACTTCGTCCCGAAAACATCCGGATAAAAACTATCCTATCTTTAAAGATGGACCAAACTACAGATATATGAGAAATTTTATCGAAATCGGTTCAGTAGTTTTGGAGTTTATTGGCAACATACATCGTGACACAAGATGTTTATTTATATAAGATTAAGGCAATTTTAAGACTTTGATTGTTGTAGACCAGTTGTTTCTCGCGATTTAATGCTATTGAACTGTACTACAGTAATTCGTTGAGACATGGATGTCAAAAAAAGGTGATATTCTTTTCCAAATTCTAATCTATTTTTATGCCAAAATTAATCAAATTTGGAAAAAATACACCAACGTATGTTAACACTTTCACATTTATAATATTTAGGACTTTTGCTGTGCTTAGGTAATTGGCAGGAAATATTTCTTGTCGTGTCTCCTAGAGACTGTTGAACCGATCAATTTTATTAATCTAAGGTTTTTGAAGTGAAAACTTCTTCAGCGGCAATGCGCCCTCTTTTTTTGAATGAGTAAAAATTTCTAAACTCGCGTCGGACAGTTTTTTTTGTGATCTTTCGTGTCCTGAACGAAAATTCGTAAGACGGCGCAGGACGCTTAAGCGAATATTCGTGTTATCATGTTTGTGTACGATAGCACAATAAATGAATATTGTATTCTACCACATAAATTATATTACTTTCATACTGATAATTAAAGCAATTCGTGCAAAATATCGCTAACCCTAACCATTCCAAAATATCCAAAATGCACAACGTTAATTTTCAAGTTTTCACTTTTGCCGGCACTCTCGGAGTGCTTTTTTTTATAATTTTAATATTCTATGACTTCTTGTTTCTGAACAACATGTTTTGCGACGACTCGAATTATATTTTCACCGTGTCACTATATTACGAAATCAGTGCTCGTAGTTGTTGTATTCCAATACATTATGAAATTAGTGCTCGTAATTGTTGTATTCCAAATAGTAACATAACTCAGCCCTTTTCATGAGTTTACGACTTGTCAAGTTTACTATACTCGCTGCTGTCACTGTAAATTGTTTGTATGTAAACTTAGAACAACGCCTCTATTGGTAAAAAGCCCGGTGAAGTTGTAAAAACCGCGAGGATTCATTCAAAAAAAACGCCTCTATTGGTAACAAGAGAAACAGATTTTTAGATCAAAAATGTCAGAGTCAGACAGTTTTCTATACGTAGCCCGAACGTGATCTATATCAATTCACGGAAAAGACTCTGATAAAGGCAGAAAGTCACCGTCTTATTACCGTCACTATTATTATAAATTTCTTACATTTAGGCGGCACATATACTTTATTATCAGGTTCATCTAGTCATTTATTGGCTTTATTGTAGAAAAAGTTTTATCTAGAAAGGTAACTTACGTATCGCTGTTAGGTTGTGATGTCTCCATCACCAGCTAATAGATCAGCCTAGTATTTAAATTACAGAATTTCATGAAAAGTTTTTTCTCTGAATTGCTTTGTAGCATTCAAAAACTATCTTATTTTGAAGAAATAGTTATCACATATTTATTTACCAATTATTATCATAAAAATCATCAGATCCAAAGTTCAAGTAATATACTTATTTCCGAACTCCTGAATAATACTAATAATAATAATACCTTTAGCTGAGTTAGATGTATGTTTGTTGCTTACCTGTAAGACAAAAAAACAATAAGTAAAGTCAAAACAACATCGCCTATGTCGGTTGGGTTATTGAACTTGACTTCATGGAGTCCCGGATTCGATCTCCGACTTGGACAACAAAATGAAATGTGTTTGTTAATTTTCTAATAAAAACAATGTTGCGATTAAATACGTGCCCGGTGGGCCTATTGCTTTCCACCTACCACATTGTAGGACTTAATAGTCTAGTCGTGGGTGCCCTGGTTGTCTCAGTGCCTACCTCTATATATCTACTACCTACCTATATATATCTCTGTCAACAACGAATAATGAAAATCGCCTCTATGATCTAGCGGTCCGATGTAGAGCTTGACTCCATGCGGTCCCGAATTTAATAATCGTGTCGGGCAACGAATAGAAATTGTTTTTTAATCTTTTAATAAAGACAACATTGCCCAGGATTTTATGTGTGCCCATTAACAATAGTATTGTCACCTATCACATTGTGAAACATAGTGTCTGCGACTAGTCATATACCCTGGTGCCTCTGCCTAGTCCTTCAGGATTATAGGCGTGAAGATACTAAAACCTACATAGACTAATTAAAATACCTGACCGCGAAGTAAACGTAACTATGTTAGAATTCGTGCAACTCTTTCATTAGGGTAATTAAAAATAATGCAAACGAAATTGGTTAATCTCAATGCGGAAACACGAAACATTAGTGTATGAAGCGACCGAATTAACTGTTTTTTGGGAGTATACACACCTTTATCATTCGTTCACACATGCGATTGTCAAAACGCAATTTTTATGTTATTTTTTTATGTATAAAATTAAAAAACACGCGTAAAAATAAACCCCTACTTATATATTTATGAAAGAGTATCTTCGTATATTTGTTATTTTTTCACTTTGAAATCCCTGAAAAGATTTTAATTAATGTTAGTTTAAGAAATAAGAACCTATGTTTACGTACGTATCCCACTTATCAGAGTTCCGTCCGTCCGTGTCATAAGTGTTATCTTTGTAAATGTATACTTTAAGCTATATCCCTCGGATTCGCTCGTTTGCTTAATTCATTTTTTTATAAATTGCAGTATTTTTTTTATTTTAATGTACACCAAATTATAGTAAATGCATCATTCATTATTTCATTAGATATAGTAAGTAGTTTTTGCGTGAAAAAAAGACATGCATTAATTACTAGGTATATTAGTTAGAAATATCACCTCGCTTTAGACAATATTTATTTAAATATAATACATTATTACCATTATGTTAATTCTTGCACACCAGACAATACCTTATTATGTTACTGCAATCATAATAAATACATTATTTATTTTTTATTTGTATTATTATTTATTTCTGGTATTACTATCTATTTCTGGTATCGTAGGAGGTAAACCAGTTCCGAATATACTTCCGAATGTTATTCATTTGTAAATAATCAAATTTCCGGCTGTATATCAAGATAGCCTTCGTCTCTATTGTCTGAAGAACAAACAATGCAACTTACACTATTTTGCTGGTATGAATCGACGTGTTTATAATTACATGGCCGTTGTATGCTATAAAAACTTCCTCGGTTGTGCAAACCGTGTGGTAGATGGTACCCGGATCGTTAGCGATGCCATGAGTGGTCGTCACTGTTATGTTCCGGTGGAAGAGAGAGACTTTACTAGGCTTATCATAGAACCGTGTATTTGTCTTGTTCTGATGTGGCATATAAGAAGAATAGGAATATTTGTTCACATTATCAAAAAAAAAGTATCTTCATGCTCGAATGCCCGAAGAGTCAGGCAGAGGTACAACTATGGCTTTTGCGACAAGCCAAAGACACTTAGTCCAACAATATGAACAGTAGGTTCTGAAAAACGTTCTTTGTATTTGTAAATTTGAAAAACATATTTTACTTTTGTTGTCAGGGCCGGAAATTGAACTCGGACCTAATAAAGTTAAGTATCCTTATTTGTGTGTATGTGTCTGTGTGTGTGTGTGTGTGTGTGTGTGTATGTGTGTGCGTGCGTAATACAGATTATGCAATTTAAACAATTCTTTGGTGTTAGAGTAGCTGTGCTTACTAAGGGTTTTGTGCAATCTCAGGATGGCAAATCACTGTTTTTTTTCTTATACAAGGTATATTTCTTACAATCAGGAAATTTGTTTTCTTGTTTGCGTTCCAATACTATAAGACAATTACGCGGTAAACTGAAATAAGTAACATTATCGAACACATTACCTCATACCAAAGACAAGGCCAGAGACAATAGAGTTTAAAACTAGGCTAGAGTTCCTTGCATGTAGAATGTATGCCAGTATTTTATGGGAAATGGAACGTTATTCATTTACACATAATACGCCATCTTTTTTATTTTACTTTTATTTCAAAAAATGATTACATACTTATTCTGCAACTATGACCGGAAAATAAAATGAAAATGAAAAGTTACCAAATTGGGCCCACCAAACGTAAATTAGGTACAATAAACTGTTAAAAAAATAAGTTATACTCAAACATTATTAGGTGGTAAAGTGCTGTACGTCTTGCGTGCGATTGGTAACCAGCCGCCATAGCGTCAGTGCTTACAATTGTCATGTTCTGTGCTGTAAGATAGTGCGTCTATCCTAGGCTTACTAGGCTTGCTATTCTAGGCTTGCTCTATTGGCCGAAGAAAGTGACCATACTTTAAAATGGCAACACACCAATAATAGTTCCATAATTATTAGTCTATAGGTAGCGACTGCTACCATCAAAATAGTCACCTGATTAAAATAATCTACATTTTTTGTTTGTAAAGTTCTGTACGATTTAAGCCACTAGGTGCCGGTAAATGAGACCAACTCACGAATCACGGGCTGGGTCTATGGAATGTGTGCTAGTGGACTAGCTGTCAAGGATGCTGAAGACATCAAAGTGGACAAGAAAAAATAAAAAACCCTGGGTTCATTAGCTTAAGAAACATTTTTTTTTCAATTTTCAAAAAAATTGACTAATTCAAGTTCGTAGGACGACAGGGCAATGAGAATCGACGAAGCAAACAGTAAAGTAATTTCAATCATCTCTCATACATTATATAGCTATAATCATAACCCATAATTCATGAAGTGAACATAAAAAAGAAATAATAAAAAGTTTAACAGCCAAATAAGAAATATGGGAAACAATTTTTATCTAATATTTTTTATCTGTGATAAATATAAAGCTGTCAAATTCAAGAATGGCGGGAAAGTAAGCGAAAGTGAAAAAGTCAAAAGTCAAATTCCAAATGTTTGCAAAACAATTTCACATCTATTCAGGTATCTTCATGCTTCTTTGTTGACTAATTCACGTCATTATAAATAGCGTGAAATTTTTTATCTGTATCCAAGCTCAAGTAAATATTGTTAGATCCGCGTTAGGTGCTTTGTTTGGCTACCCGGTTTTTACATAAAAGAATTTTAAATATGTGTTTACTAAGGACATTTGAAATGATAATCTGTTGTACTGGAAAAACAACTTCAACTATTGCATATTTGTCAAAACTGAATATAACCGTACTTTCCTAGGCCAACTTTCGTTTATAGTAATTAAGTATCTTCACGCCCATATCACTGTAGTAGGCAGAGGTATAACCAGGGCACCCAGTTTAGTTGTGTTAAATGTTTTTGTTAGAAATTGATTAATCTTATTTTCTTTTCGTTGCCCGACCTTGGGATTGAACCTGGGACCTGGATGTTGTACATCTAGACGGCTAGATTACAGAGGCGATAATAGTAGTTACTTCAAAACATCGAATAACAATTTAAACATTTGTAAAAATTATATATTTATCATTCCAAACTCCTCTGTGAGGCGAAAAATTAAATAAGCATCTTCTTGCCGTTATCCCCAAAGAAGTAGGCAGAGCTACAAAGAGGGTACACAACGATGATATATACTAAGTTCTACAATGTGGTAGGTGACAAACCTATCCACAATCGGTCGAGATCAAGAAAATGCGTTTAATTGGGACTGGATAAGTATCCAATCCCCATTAAACATACTTTCTTTTAGGACCCAGTCAATGTCATAATACAAAAGTGCGTATGTTAAATATATTATGACAAGTAAAAAATGCAAAATTACAAGTATTATTGCATTATATTTACATAGGTATACAGCTTTATTTAAATCGATCGTGAAATATTTCATAATTACTTAATCAGTTACAGTGTAAGGTTTATTGCCTTATTCTTACTCATCTACAAAAAAAGAAAACAAAAGAAAGCGAATTGAAAATTCGATATTCAAAAATCGTAAAACAATACGCGATCAAATTGAAAATGAGCTACAAACAGATCAATGACAAAACTAGTACAAATCTAGCGTTTGGATAATTTGAACTTTATGCGTTTTACAAAAAGTCCTTTTTTACTTGTTTAAATGTAGCCGAGTTGAATGTCAAGTACATGAAATCGATTATAGTGTATTATTTTAGGACACTTTCCAGTAGAGGTCATTCGTGTCGCAGTGAAAGATCATTAATATTTACCAGACACTTGGTAGTGAAGAAAGTTACGAAATATTGTCGATTTATTAAAGTTAAATAATAGAAAAAATATTATTATGCTATCCTAATACCAGTATTATTAATGTGAAATTGTGTATGTACATACATACATATATTCACGCCGAGTCCCTAACGGGGTAGGCAAAGAGTATTGAGTGCCAGACCTCACGATCTTGACAAACCTGTCTGGTTTCCTTCATATTCATTTCCCTTTTCATACAAACACGCCGGTTTCGGAGCCTCCTGACACCGAGGGTGGCTCGGATAATGAACATTCGTCTCCCCTGGTACCTACATCCATCCACATTAGCATTGTATATCTGCTTTGTCAGTCTTGCTATATATGTATTTTGATTCCTATTATTTTATTTTGTTTATTTGTTTGTTACAAGCTAGTAACAAACAAATAAACAAAATTCTGAAATGTAATATAACAATAGTGAAAATAAGTTCATTCACTCACAAACCCAAAACTAGCATAGATAATGAAAGTGAGTGAGGTGTGAATGAAGTTGAATGAAAACTTGTTGACTCTGAACATCCGAATCGGGGTCAGGTGAAAATTGAACAGGTTTTATTGTGATTCTTTTGGCCTCGGTACAGGTGATTAACAGGCCGCACCTTACCGCAGATAATATATTTAATAAAGTTTTTAACAATGTTAAACGTCCTGGAAACGGACGGTTTCGACTTTTGGCCTTCTAAGATTAAATAAAAATTTATCTCTGCATATAAATAAGTTTAAAAACGTTCAGTGTTTCTATGTGAACTTGAGTGCCATTATTTTTAAAGTGAAAACTTCTTTAACGGCATTGCGCACTTTTTTTGGAATGGTTAAAAACTTCTAAACTTGCATCAGGACACGTGACCTCAAATTTCGTAAGACGAAAATTCGTAAGATGGTGCTGTGCGCTTGCGCGAACGTTCGTGTTGTCATGTTTGTGTACGATAGCACAATAAATGAATATTGTATTCTACCACATAAGTGATAGTACTCTCATACTGATAATTAAAACAATTCGTGCAAAATTATTCCCTAACCATTCCAAAATTAAAAATGCACAACGTTAATGTTCAAGTTTTCACTGCTGCCGGTACTCCCGGAGTGAATGCCATTCTTTTTTTATATATGTCCTTACGCATGTTATAAATTATGTAAATCTATGGGTAGGTACATATGTAAATTGTAAATATAACCTTTTAAAAACTAGTAAATATTCCAATTTGTATAATTTTTCTAGTACGTGCAATCGATCGACCATAAAAATACCACAGATAATTAAATTAATAAACATTATAATGCGACCTCGAAAGTCGAAACGGCCTTACTTTCTGTTCTAAAATCAAGTTTCCTGGTCTATCTTGTCAACTATTATTTGAAATAAGAACACAAACAAACCGGAAAATTTTGTCACATTTTAATATAAATTAATATTCAAAGCTTTTGTACTCGGTCGTATAAAATTTTAAAATGCTGAATGCATATTAAAGTTAATAAATGCCAATCCACAATTCAAACACATCAATAAGTTATGTCAACCAGTATGAATATTACGTTTAATATATTATGTTCTCGAGTGGCGGCCCCGCGCCGGAGGGCGTAGTGTTGGACGACCTCCCACCCGGTGGACTGATGACCTGGTCAAAGTCGCGGGGAGTCGCTGGATACAAGCGGCTGGTGACTGTGACTTGTGGCGCTCTTTGGGGGAGGCCTATGTCCAGCGGTGGACATCCTCCGGCTGATGATGATGATGATGATGAATATATTATGTCGTCTATAAACAAAAATCCATAGTATCAGGTATAACTAACAAATACTTTTTCTAGTTTTTCAGAATCTTAATTAAATTTATATGGGAACACCTTTTAAACATCTGTAAGTCCTTATAAGAAAGAAGTACCTTATAAGAAACCCCCGTGTTTAACCGGGTCCACTGAGAAGTCCGGGTCGTCTGCCTCTCTGTCAGGCAACTCGTAAGAGGTGAACACAGGTCAAAATAGCTCACTACCAATAAGACCACTCGTGTTAGAGCGCTGTGGAGCTACATTCCCGGGTAGCACAGCCTTATCTATTCCTACCGCCGTAATGTCTCTATAATGTTCTGGTCCGGAGGGTAAGGTAGCTGGGCTTTGCACAATACACCTAACCACCTACCCCCAGGACAGCTACGCACCTGTAACCTCTATGGTGCCTATACACCACAGTTGTCCTTAGGAGATCGGAGTGCTTGTTCGCTGAACTCGAACATAAAAAAAAATTGCTAGAGCAATTTTATTCGAGTGCTAACTATTTAAAGAATACGAATTAATGACAAAATCAAATTTACGTTTAATCAAAACCTGTTAAGTAATAAAATCTTCAATAAAATCGTTGTCGCAACGATCAGGTAAAGTCGCGATTGTATACCTAAAGTAGTACTAAATGTTACTTTTAATGAAATAATCCCGTTTACTTCACAAGAGAAGTATGTAAATACGGTCATTATTACCAAAGACCGATTAACCTGTGTTAACGATTCGAAACCGTAACAATACGTAATCTATTACGGTATAGTGACGTGAAGTTACGATATTGTGGTATAGATATACCGTTTATTATTTTAGTGAAAAAATTGGTCAACGAGATCACAATTTTATATAAATTTACTAACCAAATATGGAATAGATGACGGATAACCGAAGTTCGCTGAACAACACAAATGTTCATAGTGCGTTGCCAACATGACATTAAGCCGTAAATAAGCACCGGCTACCTTTCTAACCGGAATATCACAATGATAAGCCTTCTTGTTACAGCAGGAAGAAAATGTAAAGGTTTGGTCACGATAGGTACTAAACCCTTTGTTTCAAGGGTTACCACCTACTGTGACTATATAGTGAAATAATAATCGAAACTTAATTTCTAGACTCATCCTCCCATCAGGTAAAAGAATTATCTCATTGGAATCCTAATACTTGTAATGTAACTAGCACTTACCCGCGGTTTTGCTCGCATTTTAATCGATAAAAAATATCCCATCAGATTGTGGATCTATAAGTAGAAACCTTCAGCTTACCGTAGGTGGTGATTGTATCACTGTCTACCTTAATTTACAAAATCAATCCAAAAAAATATTATTTTTTTGTTTCGGGATAAAATTACCCATGTCATTTGTATTTGTCATTTAATAAATAAAAAAAAGTTTATTTAATTAATGAATTGAATTTTCCAGCTATTTTGGGTAGAATCATCAGTTATCAGTATTCTAAACAACAGATCTTCCTATATCATTTTTTTTTAATTTGTTAAACAATAAATCAGTGTGATTAAAAAATAAGCAGGATTTAGATTAAGACTATAATGAGTGGTATTTATTACAACGGTGATTGTAATGGCTTGGCATTTACTTGAACTAGACATTATTGCTGGTACTACGGCGTTAGTTACTTCCTGGTGCAAGTGCTATTTAAGCAGGGTTGACAACTATAAGACTAACAAATTACCCACATAAAAAAAATATTACAAAAGCTTTACATAATCCAGGGTTAGAATTCCGGGTCGAGCAACAAAGAAAATTGGGTTTTTCCAATTTTCTATTAAAATAAATGTCGCTCAGGATTGGACATGTGCCCAGTTGGCAATAGGCTTGCCACCTATCACATTGTAGGATATAGTGTCTTCGGCTAGTCGTGGGTGCCCTAGTTATACCTCTGCCTACTTCCTCGGGGATATGTGTGTGGAATATTTTTTTTATATATTCAAGAGTCGTTAAAAAGAAATTCGCAATTAGACTTTAAACTCTTACCAATTAAAATTACAAGCAATAAAATGTAATTATTTTTATAAAATACGTACATTTTAAACTTGTAATTTTTGTTTAATTTGGAATTATAATATTTGCAAAATATTAACATGAGCGGAAAATTAATCTCAAGCATCTGTGTTGCATAAATGTTCCAAGACGTATTAATTATAATTAATCAAACTTGTGTTAAATTTGTAATTTAACATCTTAGGAATGATCTGCTATTACTTCTTTAAGAATTAGTAAAAAAAGTGACGTCAAGTAATACACTGTAGGACTAGCCTAATATCATTGTCCCTTTTCTTTCAAAAGAGATATCTAATTTGTTAAAATTACAATAAATTCCGATTCTAATAAAAGATAAATTAAATTCAGGTTAAACCTTACCTACTTCTAAAATAAAACATTAGTAATTCAATATTCGTTTAATTATGTTATAGACTGAATATAATACAAAATAAAATTAAGTTAATATTGAAGTCTGTATAGGTCTAATAAAGACTGTAGTAATACCAAATTGAACCTTCGAGTGCTTTATGCTGTGTTTATTAATAAGACAGTTATATAATAAGAGACAACCCCAGACCTTTTATAAAGTTCTGCCGCTTCTGCGTGACTTTGCCATCTGGCATGCGACTTATTGGCCGTCTATTACACCATCACTAAGTTGTTTTAATTCCAAATCCAATTGCAAAATAATAAAAAACTTTTTACATTCGTGGTTCTCCTTGGACTACCATTTGTAAAAGAAGAAAGTTTGATTAAATTAAATGCACTAGTTTAACAAATAAGTAAACCACTTGGATAAAGATATTTCAAAAAAACAAATAAGTAACTAAAACTACTAAAAAACGGTAAAGAGAATTCAAAACAAAATTTAGGTATTTCAAAATATTTTCTATATTTTGTCCTGAAATCTTTTTGCTTAGGTTTACATTATCAAGCAAGTGAGTATTGTTTAATTGAATTATACCTTAAAAAACCTTAGCGCTTCGGGACGTCAGACAGCAGTGATAACTGGAAAAGGGCAACTAAAAAGTTTACTCCCCATAAGAAGCTATAATTTAAAAAAAATATCCGTATATCGGAAGAGGTAGGCGCAACCAGGGCATCCATGATTAGCCAAAGATAATTAGTCCCTTAATGTGATAGGTGGTAAATCTAACACTAATCGGACACTTTTTAATCAAACAAAATTGAGAAAAAGATCTCTGAATTGCCCAACATCAAACCTAAGATCTCATATATTTAAATATCGAACCACTAGATCAAAGAGACGATTTATTCTTTTTGTTTAAGTTTACATTATAGAGAAAGTAATTGTATAAATCAATTATACACGGTTATATAATATGCAACTTTGGAATGTGTGTTTGTCTATCGGAGCACAAATGTGTTTGTATGATGCAAGAATTTGTGATCCGGTTGTAATGAACTTTCTATCTGTATTTTGTTTGTGGAAAGTTTTTAAATTGCGCTACCGATCATTGCGTCTGTTAAGTCCAGGGTTCCACCCATTAACGGTCAATTTCAATAATAATAATAATAAGTCTGTCTTCCTGACCACTGACGGTTTAGTAGTAAGACCACCGTCTTTGGGACTCTATTTTTTATGTTTATGTTTTTAATAATTTATTGTTTATATAGTTAAATGTATAAACTTAGGAAATAAGAAACAATGCCAATAAATGATAATAATAATAATACCAGTAGTTATTTTTCAATAATTAATAAAAATATGTCACCAACATTTCTAGTAGGCCCGTCTCTAACTGTAGATAGGTTATTGCAAATCCAAAAATTTTGAAACTATATACACACATTTGTAAATCCTTAAATTAAATAATTTAAAACTACATATTTATTTATTTGGTACTAATTTAGATTTGTAAACCTTCGTACGACATTATTATGACGAGAAAAATAGATAATGCTTTTTAAACATGCTCAATTAACTTAATATGGGATAAGTAAATATGGGACCAACTCGGAATTGTGACTACTACTTACCTATTAATTTAATTCAGTTCGTTTAGTAGAGTAATAGCGTCACAAACATACAAAAAAACATGTAGTTGAATCACGAACCTCATCTTTTTGGAGTCGGTTAACGATAATAAATGAGTGTTTGTTACCCAAAGAATTTCTTCGATTGTAATTTGTCAATCTTCGTTTAATATTTCATTGACTGTTATATTTTTTTTTACTTTGTAAAGCAACTAAAATTATTTATTTGGCCAATATTTTTGTAAAAAATATTGTCTATAGCTAATACCTCGTACCTCATTTTGAGGAAGAGCTCTACGTCGACTCGTCAGATTGGTCACAATGCAACGCGTTGTCTATTCTGTCGCCATTTGCTTTAATTTTATTTAAAATAGTGTACATCTATAATAATTGTATGTTCACTTGCCGTTCAATCTCAAAAAAATATAGCCTTTTCTAGTTACTTCTATTCTTAAAACATTTAGATTTTTTTCGATATGTGTAATTAGTTTGGCTTGCGTAATTTGTAGAGTACATAATATTTAATTCGACGAAATACTTGTATTTTAATTCGAATTTAATTGATTATTAAGTAATTTAAATGCAAATGTGTAATATAACAAGATAATATATTGATTAAAATACTAATAAATCTGCACATTTAGATTAATCTGCCTCAATTATACTTACTTCTTAACGTATTTACGATTCAATGAAAAAATCGCCTATGCGTTAATTACGATTTCTATAATAATATATAGATAATATAAATTTGCGATACAAAAATCGTATAAACTTTGCATTAATACATAATAAATCCTTATAATATAAACCAATCACAAAGTCAAGTGACATTTAACTTATAAATTGTACTCCCTTTATGTAAAACGAAGGCAACTAAATATCAAGGCTCAACTCACCTTGCAAGGCCGTTGGCTGTATGGAATGCAAGCAAAATTTATAAAAAAGAAGAAGTTGACAAATGACAGTTAACAATTGACGTAATATTTATGGCGCCACTTTATATTATTTGCAAGTTTTTATTTTACTTTCATTTTAATTATAAACCCTAAACTACCTCGTTGGTCGAGAGAATAGGGCGTGACTAAAGCCACCAACAATTTGTATGATTAGGATTCGATTCCGTAAAAGGGACAGACCCAAGTATTTATTCTATTTAATGCGGACCCTTTTGTCTATATAATATAACTAGCTGCCCGTTCCAGCTTCGCTCGGATGGTAATTTTTTTGACCATAAATTAAGATATAAGCTATCCTATCTCTCAAGTTGGATCGAACTGCACATGGTGTGCGAATTTTATTATAATCGGTTAAGTGGTTTAGGAGTCCGTTGAGGACAAACATTGTGACACGAGATTTACATATATTAAGAAGATAGTATCTATCGTTGACAAGCAATAAGCACCCGTAACACAAAAGTGTAATTTGCTTACTTTGTTATAACTGTTTGCTTATAACTGAGATAGAGTTGTGTGGTCTATGTGAAGATATTTATTTATTTAAAATTAAGTTCTTTATATTTTGCAAATTTCGAAATGGTTTTCAGTCCTACAAATAACATTATTTTAATGATATATGATATTATATAATAAATATAATATATACCTATTGTGTAAGTATACAATAATATCATTGATTTTAAAAACAATCAATCATCTATCATAATCATAGCGTGGCATAAAAATGCGCTGCAAAAATGTCATTTCAGGATTTGTTCTCCATTTTACCAATGTGCTTCTCTAATCTTTGTCTCACATTAAGCTAAAGCGCGTGTTATATAGTAAAGGATAAATTAAATATTTTAATAAAACTGTTATTAATGAGGTCAAAAGTATAATAAAAAGGTAAAAGAATACTTCCATCCATTACCGGTAACCGCTTTGAATAATGCTTTTTTAGTCTGCTATCATTTATATAATGTATTAAATTTAATTTTTTTTTCATGTTTAGGCGTTCACGTTAGTATTAAACCATTAGTCAAGTAGAAATATCCATCAAATTTACTAAATTCGGGATTCAGTTATAATTAGTCATAAGTTGTCAATGACTCATGTCAGGGTCTCGAGTCATGAGGGTTGAGGGTCATGGGTAGTGAGATTTGGCGACAACGAGGAAATACAAGATACGCTTATTTCTTCATGATTATTTCATTTGTGCACTTTCACTGAACAAAATTGTACAAAATGCCACCAAAATTGACTAATTCACTCAATATAAACACGAAATTCATTAATTGTTAAAAAACTTCAACTATCTTTTCTATCGATGGTGCCAAAATTGTTTAAATAAGTTTAAGATAGGTAAGTAGTCATGAAATGTCTATTTCTATCTATGCCATAAATATGACCATAGATAATCTGCACACTCCTGTGCACCGCTGAGCGTAAAAATGCGATCATTTATCATTCACGCTGCTGCACTTTGAACAAAATAATCACTGTGATTGCTGAGAGATTGAGTGATATCAACATAATCATCAGGCTTGTTATAAAAAACAATTCATTCTAAAAGAATGAATGAATGAAATGTGTATTTAGAGCACATACTGACACAGATTAGAATGAAAAATTATTGCCCTTATTAGACCTGGACTTTTTTGAAGAATTTAGAACAAAGCCGTAGACACTAAGTCCCACAATGTGATATCAGCACACATCTAATCCCGAACAACATTTTTTTTGTTAGAAAATTGAAAATACCACATTTCCTCTTTGTTGCCCGACCCGGGATTCAAACTCGGGACCTCTTGAAGTCAAGTCCAACACATGGTCCGCTAGACCACAGAGGTTTAACATAATCACATTTAACTAATTACAAAGCTTTCAACAACTAATGTTGCGAAAAAAACATTCAACCAATTAAAACAGTATCATAAACAACTTCCCATAAGATTCTGACCAAAATAATGGACGTATTAATGAATACTTTCTAACAATTAACTTGTGGGAATCAAACAATTCGACAAAGCTATTAGAAGGTATAGAGAGTGAGATGAGAAAAGAGAGAAAGGATCCTTATATCATCAGCATAAGGTGTATTCTTGCGTGGGTTTAGCAGGTGATGAACGGTTACTATTGTAACCTGTATATCACTTTCTTCGATCGGCCCTCAGGTCAAGTTTAAACTTTCACTTGTTGAAGTGATATGTTTGGGATAAATTGGCACTCTAAAGCATAAGGGAAAATATCCTTTCAAAATACCTCCTACAAGTGTATCTATAATATAAAATTGAATCGCTGAATGTGTTATTAAGTGCGTAACTTCCGAACGACTCCACCAATTTCCATAACTCTTTTTTTATGTATTACTAGCTGTTCCCGCGAACTTCGTTCCGCCCGTTCAGTTTGTATGGGAAAAACTAAAATTTGTTTTTCCCAGTTTTCTCAGAATCGAACGGAATAAAAAGTATCCTATGTCCTTTTCCCGATTCTAAGCTACCTCCCCAAATACCTCTAAAGCCTAATCGGTTCAGCCGTTCTTGAGTTATAAATACTGTAACTAACACCACTTTTTTATATATATATATAGATATATTGTCAGAAGAAGGTTCTCAGGAAGAGAAAAACCTGGAAAATTGCAGGGAAAATGGAAAAACAAAACTTTATTTTTTCCCATTTAAACTAATCGGGTGGAACGAAGTTCGCCGGGACTGCTAGTTTATTATAAAACAAATTTACACTTTCACTTATCGAAGTGAGTTGATAATAAATTGGCATTATTTTCCCATGTCTCTGTCATGTCAACAACGACAAATAAAACATAAACTCAACTGCGTAAAAAGTTATAATACCAATACATATTTTTGGTCCGATCCCGATGTGAAAACCCCTTCACATAACGACACTACTCATTATTGGTGCGTCGCTATCTTATGGTCGGAATATAAAGTCATGTGTTTATCGCCTCTGTGGTCTAGCGGTCCGGGTGTTGGACTTGACTGCATGAGGTCCCGGGTTCGAATCCCGGGTCGGCCAACAAAAAGAAAATTGAATTTTTCTTGTTTCTAATAAAAAAAATGTTGGTCAGGATTGGAAATGTGCCCGGTTGGCGATAGGCTTGCCACCTATCACATTGTGGGACTTAGTGTCTTCGGCTAGTCGTGGTTGCCCTGGTTGTGCCTCTGCCTACCTGTTCAGGGATATGGGCGTGAAGATACTTTTACTTTACTATTATGTGTGTAAGTCAGTTACAGGACACTAAATTGGCAAGCACTGATATAGCGGTAGAAATAAACATATACAGGAAATACCTTGTGAAAAGCTTTGATACCCGTGTTGCGATATTAAAATAATATGTATTATGAATATGAAAGTTTATGCTAAGTTTTTTTTAATGACTTATGTGTTGCTAATTTCGCATTACAACTTCACCTGACTTTGCACCTTCAAGTACATATGT